>OY992880.1:131523613-131576113 GCA_963921405.1 Cepaea hortensis | reverse complement strand
ACCAGGCATTTATGTCGCCCGGGCCACACGTTTGCATCTGTCTGACCAAGACTGGCGTGGAGACTTGGTACCACAGTACCATCTGTCTGACCAAGGCTGGCGTGGAGACTTGGTACCACAGTACCATCTGTCTGACCAAGGCTGGCGTGGAGACTTGGTACCACAGTACCATCTGTCTGACCAAGGCTGGCGTGGAGACTTGGTACCTCAGTACCATCTGTCTGACCAAGGCTGGCGTGGAGACTTGGTACCACAGTACCATCTGTCTGACCAAGGCTGGCGTGGAGACTTGGTACCACAGTACCATCTGTCTGACCAAGGCTGGCGTGGAGACTTGGTACCACAGTACCATCTGTCTGACCAAGGCTGGCGTGGAGACTTGGTACCACAGTACCATCTGTCTGACCAAGGCTGGCGTGGAGACTTGGTACCACCGTACCATCTGTCTGCCCAAGGCTGGCGTGGAGACTTGGTACCACAGTACCATCTGTCTGACCAAGGCTGGCGTGGAGACTTGGTACCACAGTACCATCTGTCTGACCAAGGCTGGCGTGGAGACTTGGTACCACAGTACCATCTGTCTGACCAAGGCTGGCGTGGAGACTTGGTACCACAGTACCATCTGTCTGACCAAGGCTGGCGTGGAGACTTGGTACCACAGTACCATCTGTCTGACTAAGGCTGGCGTGGAGACTTGGTACCACAGTACCATCTGTCTGACCAAGGCTGGCGTGGAGACTTGGTACCACCGTACCATCTGTCTGACCAAGCTGGCGTGGAGACTTGGTACCACCGTACCATCTGTCTGACCAAGGCTGGCGTGGAGACTTGGTACCACCGTACCATCTGTCTGACCAAGGCTGGCGTGGAGACTTGGTACCACCGTACCATCTGTCTGACCAAGGCTGGCGTGGAGACTTGGTACCACCGTACCATCTGTCTGACCAAGGCTGGCGTGGAGACTTGGTACCACCGTACCATCTGTCTGACCAAGGCTGGCGTGGAGACTTGGTACCACCGTACCATCTGTCTGACCAAGGCTGGCGTGGAGACTTGGTACCACCGTACCATCTGTCTGACCAAGGCTGGCGTGGAGACTTGGTACCACAGTACCATCTGTCTGACCAAGGCTGGCGTGGAGACTTGGTACCACAGTACCATCTGTCTGACCAAGGCTGGCGTAGAGACTTGGTACCACAGTACCATCTGTCTGACCAAGGCTGGTGTAGAGACTTAGTACCAAAGTACCATCTACGCGGGAGCTGTATTGTAAAGCTCTTCGTCCCTTCACCAGGCTCACATACCAGGGGGTCAGGAGGTGTTATCTGGTACTGCAAAGTTACATCCGCGGAAAGGCATATATGAATGTACCTAGGTTTTTTTTCCCCCTCAGAACATCGCCTATAAGTGGTACCTTACAGTCTTGACAGACCAAAGTATGTGAGTTGGAATTTGGCCAAAATTCCATCACAATGCCTGGGCAGAGCTTCAGAGAACATGTGGTACCCAAACGACATGTTCCCTCTCTCGGCCTTGCCCTGTCTGGTCCAGAGGAATGGGTAACCAATACGTCTGGGACAGGGTAGGCTGCAGACGCTGGCGGCTCAGCGTCAAGCCTCTGAGACCTCGCCTAGGTATTTTATCTTCTTGGGCAACAAAATTGTGATATGACGCATTGTCCATAATTAGACAAGACGGTTTATCTAGGGATGGAAGCACTGTATTCTCGAGCCAATCTCTAAATACATCACCATTCATCTTATTATGATAATCCCTATTGTCTGTATGCTTTGATACGAACACGAGTGCAGCATTATGTAGTAAGCCATTATGAGTTCTACCAGCATAGGCTATGACCAAACGCTGTCCTTTACTACTGGGCACATTTCGCGTTATGTTACCATCCACAGATTGCCATTCCTTTTCACTTGTGTGGTGCGCATTGATCCAGGATTCATCCAAAGACTCTATGTCATAATTTTCTTTGCGTATTTCCCTTATTTCACGTAGATATTTGCTTCTCGTGGCTCCTAAATGCGGTTACTCGCAAATGATATTTCTACCTTTCTAAACGTGAAGCCCAATGTCCTTATAATTTTCTACAAAGTTGTCTTGGATAGCTCCATGTCATTGTTCTTTCTCAACAAAACCCTAAAGTTTTCTTACCGTCACTGTTTCTTTGGTATCCAGCATTTTAATAATAGCTCGCCTTATGACATCCTTGTCACAGCTGTCTACAATTGCTTACTGCGTATTGGTTTCATTCCAGATTCCAGCACGAATCGACGAAATGACCTCTTACTCAAACCCGATGCATGCACTGTTCTTTTCTAGGTATTTGTAATAGTATATGAAACAGTTTCCTGCGATCAGCTTCTTGATAAAAATATGTGCACAACTTCATAGCGATGCTTTGAAGTGTACAAAATTTCACATTCAATTCTATTCAACAATATTAACACATTCAGATATTAGCTATAAATGGTTAGATTTAAAACAAAAATAATCAGGTTTCATGAAAGCACCCATATTATTGAACACCTCTGAACACTAGCCGTTCCACTACGCGAGACTTGTCATAACGTCAGTACCACGAGAAAATTAACTATTCAACGCGGTTTCCGTGTGAAGACGTAATGCATTTAATATTAATAATATGCACTTCATCTCTCATCCGTAAAATATATACCGCATATAAACAAACTTTGAAATCTGCTGTACTATCTCCAGAACAAATTTTGTTGTTGTTGGGTAGACATAATGAAAAGGTTATATGCTAAATCTCATCATTTTCCCTCAGTTAGTAACTGAGATATTGAATTTTATATTGGGGCAGACAAAAATAAACAGACTATAACAAAAAATATACTTTTATATGGATGTGAAATATGGACACTAAGTAGACATGCTGAGAAACATCTAATGGTGGGTGGAATGTGGTTTCTGGGGGTGGGGGGGGGGGGGGGTTGTTATGAGAAATAAACTGGAAAATTTAGTGACAAATGACAAACTAATGTTCGGGTAGAATTTCATCAAGAATGTCTTAACGTAATTTGTGAAGTTTAAGGGATCAATTCTGTTTGTCACATTTGTGAAGTTTAAGGGATCAATTGTTGGATGTTCGTTTCGCGAGACTGTGTGCTAGAGAGAATATTTTAAAACTAGAAGAGCGCGCGCTCTTAACCTTGCGGCAGCGCTGACATCTTAATCTAAACTTATTACAGTTAAAAACTGAACCCAGAATGTGTGGACACCCCGTGCAGTGCTGACACCCCGTGCAGTGCTGATCTCAAACAAGATTTGTCAGTCCAACCGGATCACGCTGACCTTGAACACAACTGTTAGGGGGAAAGCATAGGGCCGCTTCTGACGCTCTGAGGCATGTTCATGCTAAAAAGGTTAGTTGCATATCCTTTAGTTGACGTCGCAGTCAACCCCAGAATTTTTTGGCTCTTTGTGATCTCTTGGCAAGTTTACGTTCAGTAGTTTGCCATTGCTTTCTGAACGACTGGCGCCCATATCATTTTATTTTTTTAAAAAAGCCACCGCAAGGCGGCCTGCTGCCAAATCGCTCGCAGCTGTGTTTCGAACGCGGTATGCGGGATTACGAACTGCGTCAGTCAACCCCTCGCCACGGAGCCGGCTCTTTCATGCTACTAGCCTCAAATTGTGTGTCCACTCCTCACTCTTCAATAGAAGAGGTTAATAGGAAAAGCCTTCTGTGCAAATATAATTATGTAATCAGGCAATCAATTAGGGGCCGTCTCCACAATGAAGGTTGTCAGCAATGGATCCCCAACACTCTCTGTCTCTCGCCTAGATTGTACATTCTGTCAGACTGCTGTTCGAACATCTCTTGATGTTATCTTCCCACTTGTATCGTTGTCTACCTCTTGCTCTCTGGCCTAGATTGTACATTCTGTCAGACTGCTGTTCGAACATCTCTTGATGTTATCTTCCCACTGTGGCATAACGCAGCCAACATTATTCATTCATCAACTCATGCCGCAAAAAGAGGAAACAACATTGAAAGAAATTGACTTCACAAACGCAATTGGAGATTGGGACTTAAAACTTAACATCAAAACTGGAACTGAACAAGTGACAAATGACGTGGATTCTTGGAAAGATTTCATCAGACCAAGCTCAGAAAACCATTGGATAGGAAAACCACATGACCGCCTTCGCGCCAGTGCATAATTAACATATATTACTATTTCATCAGAAATGTTAATAAGCCCGCACTTTTGTCTGAACTCGCTCCATGGACGGATGTGAGAAGAATGTGTGACCAAAAATTCAATGGGCAAGGCAAAAGTCTGGATCCGAGGTACGTTTGTTGGCCCTTGATTAGACTAAGAACCCGATGTATCAAGTAATGTAAACCCATGTTTGTGATGTCAATTGAAATGTATGATTATTAATTAAAACCTCTGAAATGTAAAAATGCTCGACTGTAGATTCTAACGACGCAAAGCCATTCCCGGGCAGAATATTCTCTTCGATGAAACTACAATCTCTGATATTCTTAGAGATAATTATTAACTTTAAGAAGTGCATTCTACTACTATATTCTATTCTAAACAACTGTGAGAAGTGATGATTCTAAAGCAATCTTGTGCATTTCACCAGAAACATTGTTAAAGATGCACCACTATCTACAGCTGAAAAGACAGTTCGTGTACTAGAACAAGTGCCTTGTTCTAAAACAGACTTATCTATGCCTATTTACAATCTAGAAAGCTGAAAGTGAAATCAATCTTTCCTTTCTCCTTTATCTATAGAATTAATAGGGTTTGGCGAAATAAATATTTATATTTATGTCAAATTTAATTAGATAAGGGCACACATGAACTGCAACACATGAGAAAGTTGTGCTTCGCGGAACACCATCACGCGAGGTGAACTTAACTCATTACTCAACATAACTTAAAACACAACACCACTCCACACCACTCATCACCACACAACCCAACACTCAACATCACAACAACAACAGGTAATGGAAGAGAGTTATTGGACACAAGAAGAAGAAGTAGTTAATTGGGAAAACACAGAGAATTATTTATACACATTGTAAACACCATTTAGTGGAAGAAATGTTCTAAATGTATGTCATTTATTTACATGCATCTTGACATATTCTCACTCTTGTCAATGTCTTACTGTACACGTTCACTGACCCCGGTCAAATGAGAACTTACATACAGCAGGAACAAGTTGATACAAGGCGTACACCGTGTGATAAACTCTGACCACCCCAACTTAACCCAACACTAGCTCAGAGAGAAAAGGAGGGGAGGGGAACTAGTTCCTACTTCAGGAATTTAGATTCTTCCGACCTACTTCTTATTTATTGTATTGGTAGGAATGTATATATTTATGCGAATATTCATCAGTGATCTTGGTGGCTACATACCAACAACCACCCAACACATCAGCAAATTAACCACCTAAATCAGACCTGAGGGAGGGAAGCCGAGAGAAAGAAAGGAACCACAAGTGAGAGGGAGGATGACTTCGCTATGAGCAGAGCATGGGGAGGCCTTCAGAGGAGCTATACGGGCAGACCTGAAGTGGATCCATCAGTCAATGGACCCTGGCTTACCTAATCCTCCAGTCACCAGGTTACTTTTCTCATAGGTTGAATACACACCCAATTTCAGGAAAACTACTGACATTAAATGGTTGAGACACCACTATCATACTTAATATGTACAACATCAAAATGTTTACTATGTTTTCACACTTGTTGACATCTCATATATTGATGCTTATTATTGCTTGTCTGGGACAATGGTCCAATGTGCAACTGTTCTATTACTTTGTGTAAATCACAATAGAGATGTATGTACTGACCAGAAGGCTCAGGCCAGTCAATAAATGATTAACATGAATTGACCTTCTGTTAATTTGTCAAGTTCAAACCTATCTGTGTAAACAACTTCTTTGTACATCATGTTGTCAAAATCTGATGTGATTGTTTATGTGTTTGATTGTTTAAAGATAAATTAACTCATAATGACTTACTGAATGGGGAAATAAAAAGACTCTAAATCTATCAACTGCTCAACATCCATGTTTTCTTCATCTAAATCAGGCTGAGAAACTTCTCCAGACTTTCCTCAGATTTGATAAACTAAAAGGGGGCTCCAGAGCTATCAGAATCATTGGAGAAGGGGCAGATTCCCAGTTAGTAAATTACCATTCTTACCAGGGCCATAATCTATATCTCCTAGACAATACTTAATAGAACGAGGCCTGCAGATAACTCAAGGTTCATATTCTGGGGTTATTGAAGATAGAAGAGGATGGGGCTCTACATCTTTTATTAGAGATGGGGCATGCACTACAGTGATCTCCCACTCCCTTCAAAAATATATGACACCCACTTGTATCGTTGTCTGTCTCTCGCCTAGATTGTACATTCTGTCAGACTGCTGTTCGAACATCTCTTGATGTTATCTTCCCACTTGTATCGTTGTCTATCTCTTGCTCTCTCGCCTAGATTGTACATTCTGTCAGACTGCTGTTCGAACATCTCTTGATGTTATCTTCCCACTTGTATCGTTGTCTATCTCTTGCTCTCTGGTCTAGATTGTACATTCTGTCAGACTGCTGTTCGAACATCTCTTGATATTATCTTCCCACTTGTATCGTTGTCTATCTCTTGCTCGGTGGTCTCCAGCTTTATCTTCCATGATGATGTTTATAGGAGTTTTATGTCTTTATTGCACCGGGTTTTATCCTATGTGGTTTTTTTTTCCCCCCTGGCAACGCGACCCGTGCTTACAGTTTAGCTCGAAACTAATTCTGAATAAGCCAGAACAGATGGAGGTCGACTAACCGCACCAACCATAAGATAATACAAATGAAACTACCGCGTTTGTGCGCACAGAATTTGATGTCTGCTCCAAATTAAACAATTCTGCAATATGGTAAAAGAGAGAGTTTTGAATTTAATTAAATCTGTAAGTTATAGCAAAAAGAGAACCGGGACAACTGAGCGTCCCGAAAGCATTTTTTGGGACAGTAAATTATTTCATTTACAAAATCGGGACTGTCTCGGAAAACCGGGACGTCTGGCAAACCTAGAGATAGTGGAGTCAGCTGAAGCCCTATGTCATGGCTGATGTATGCAGTTTATGTACAGGGCCACAACCAATACTTTACAAATGGGGGGGGGGGGGGGGTTATTATTTGACCGGGGAAAATACATGTCAAGTGAGATTGTAAATGTGTCTTCGGAGTGTCCGCTGTGTGTCCTCTGTATGTCCTCTGCAGGATGTTCCAATCACCACCCCCCCCCCCCCCAGCCCCTATTGGCTGTTTAGTTGTGATGTACAAGGAAAGTTTACCATTCAATAGTTTGTCATCGCTGTCTGAACGGGAAGTCAACTTTTAAATGCAACTGACCGGCGAGTGGAACGCCCCCCCCCCCCTACCTTGGGCACCACAGATAGTTTAAAGGCGAGCACACAGAAATAAGACAAACAAACAGGTCAAATAGACTAAAAGACAGACATACAGACAAACAGATAATATACATTCTGACAAACATACTGTACAGGCGCAATAAACATATAAAAATACAGACACACAAATATACCGGAGAGACGGAAAGACAAACATACAAATAAAACAGAAAGACAATACAGAACGACAAGAAGACGGAGAAAACAGAAAAAAAATCAGACCCAGGGAAGACAAGGCAGGCAAGACAAGACAGAGAAAACTGAGACAGGCAAAGACAAGACAGACAAAGATAAACAGACGGATGCATTCAATTGAGACAGGCAAAGACAACAAGACAGACAAAGACAAGACAAAGACAAGCAAAGTCAAGACAAAGACAAGACAAAGACAAGGCAAAGACAAGGCAAAGACATGACAAAGACAAGACAAAGTCAAGACAAAGACAAGACAAAGACAAGACAAAGTCAAGACAAAGTCAAGATAAAGACAAGACAAAGACAAGGCAAAGACAAGACAAAGACAAGACAAAGACAAAGTCAAGACAAAGACAAGACAAAGTCAAGACAATGACAAGACAAAGGCAAGACAAAGACAAGACAAAGACATGACACAGACAAGACAAAGACAAAGACAAGACAGACAAAGATCAGACGGACCCCTTTACCAAGTTCATGTCAACAAACTCAGACCACTGCCCCAGAAGACAAGCGCACAAGTCACTGTGCCACCACGGCTCCGCTGAGAGAGTTAAAAGTTAGTGCCATGTTTTTTACCAGACTTCGCAATCAACCCCATCATTTTTTTTGCCCTTTGTGATTTACTAGGTATTTCACCATTGCTTTCTGAACAAGAACATAGCCTACGGAATGACTATCACTAGGACTCCGTTGGTAACCGTTCTTCCACATGTTTTTGAGAATTCCCCGTCAATCCAATTCTTAAAGGGAGTGGAAAGGAGATGGGGAAAGAGCAAGCAAACTGCAGCATGCTTTTCTTGACTGAATGTGTCAGCTCCACATCTCTGTCACCGCTAGTAGTTTAACTTTTACAATATCGCATTTGAAACCACGATAAGTTTTATTTTTAACTCATTGTGTATAAAGCCAAATAAATATTCCGCTTCCTACGCCTACTCTTCTTCTTCTTCTTCTTCTTCTTCTTCTTCTTCTTCTTCTTCTTCTTCTTCTTCTTCTTCTTCTTCTTCTTCTTCTTCTTCTTCTTCTTTGTCGTCCTTGTCGTTCACAGGCAGACAGACGGACAGACGGACGGACGGACGGGTGTAAGGTTTCAAAGATGTTTGGATGGATGAGCAGACAGACATATAGGCAGGCAGGCAGACAGGTGGATACGCAGACAGGTTGGATAGGCAGAAAGGTTAGTAAACAGACGAACCACCAATGCCCGAGCTGCCAGAGGACGGACAGCCAGCCAGCCAGCCAGCCAGCCAGCCAGCCAGCCAGCCAGCCAGCCAGCCAGCCAGCCAGCCAGCCAGCCAGCCAGACAGCCAGCCAGCCAGCCAGCCAGCCAGCCAGCCAGCCAGCCAGCCAGCCAGCCAGCCAGCCAGCCAGCCAGCCAGCCAGCCAGCCAGCCAGCCAGCCAGCCAGCCAGCCAGCCAGCCAGCCAGCCAGCCAGCCAGCCAGCCAGCCAGCCAGCCAGCCAGCCAGCCAGCCAGCCAGCCAGCCAGCCAGCCAGCCAGCCAGCCAGCCAGCCAGCCAGCCAGCCAGCCAGACAGACAGACAGACAGACAGACAGACAGACAGACAGACAGACAGACAGACAGACAGACAGACAGACAGACAGACAGACAGACAGACAGACAGACAGACAGACAGACAGACAGACAGACAGACAGACAGACAGACAGACAGACAGACAGACAGACAGACAGACAGACAGACAGACAGACAGACAGACAGACAGACAGACAGACAGACAGACAGACAGACAGACAGACAGACAGACAGACAGACAGACAGACAGACAGACAGACAGACAGACAGACAGACAGACCTTGTCGCGACTTGTTTATCACGAGATGTTTGTGTACGGCTGGTTTCCCACACGAAAAGCCCAAAATATTCCTTGCAATGGCTAACTTGACCCCACAGAAAGCCTGATCCTACTCAGTTCACTTTCCCGACGCCATATGAGACCAAGTTAAGTTAACCTAGGACGCTAAAGAGAACAAAAATAACTTTGATAAAGCGGGGAGGAAATTAACGAACTCTTTTTTTGTTTTGCCGACATTGCATAACCGAAAACAACACTGTTGACTCTGATTGTAAACAAGATAAACTAAAATATTCTTTTTTGCGCCATTGTGTATTCTTTTTCATTACAAACTGTTCAGAGACATTTAAGAGACCAAATATATTTATCCTTACCAAGACAAGGCAGTCAATATATTACATACGTTTAAGAAAGATGAGACATTCGACACAACATTGCACCAGGAGAAGACAACTGTCATTTAACTTACATCAGGAGAAGACAATCGACAAATTACCCAAAACCAAGACCCAAAAATCGAAGTATTACCCCCACCAAGGCAAGACAATCGACATGTTTGGATTAAGTTTTCTTCTTCTTTTTCTTCTTCTTCTTCTGCAATACGCCCGGAGAATTTTTTTTCGGACGTGATTGTGCTTGTTTACAGCAAAGCTGCTTTCTTGTGCCGTTAGGCCGACACATCCGATTTCTGCGGGCATTTGTTGACCGGGTTAACCTTCCCGGGTGGATTAAGTTATGAGAAGAGAGAATGTGGATGCACAGAGACAACCAGATAACATGGAGAGCATGGTTGGCTGGTTGAGTGTCATTTTTCTGTGAGTCTCTGAGCTCTGACTCCGAATCTTCTTCTTCTTCGTCTGCTGCTGCTGCTCTTCCTCCTCTTGTCTCGTCTCCTATTCCACATACAACAGAAGATATCAATATTCATTTTATTGGGGAGGCAACTTTAGGAAAGACGCAAGCCACAGGCGTGTGATCTCCAATAACCCCTCCCTTCGACGCCTAACGACAAGTGGAAGACAACAACAGCAACAACAGCAACAACAACAACAACAACAACAACAACAACAACAACAACAACGAAGTCACCAGTCCTCTTACGTGATGCAACAGATCCTTTGCCAATACCAACCAACCACGTCGTCACTTAGCCTGATGCAAAGTCATTAGTGCATTTGCCTATCAAGGCAGTGATCCACGTCCAATCTTAAGCAAAAGCAGGATTATTTTTTTTTAAATATATTATTCGAACATCACGGCTCTGGGGGTGGTATCAGATAATTTTCTGAGAATTCTCTGGGAATGAAAGGCGACGAGGAAGGAAACTAGCTACCCTACCACTTATGTCATGGTCAGGAATATGTGACGATCCAACACTCGACACCCAAACATTTAACACCCCAACGGCAGGATCTGCTTAGACTACCTTTTGCCTTAACACCACACGTCCTCTCTCTCTCTCTCTCTCTCTCTCTCTCTCTCTCTCTCTCTCTCTCTCTCTCTCTCTCTCTCTCTCTCTCTCTCTCGCTCGCTCGCTCTCCCTCCCTCCACCAACCATCTATCTATCTATCTATCTATCTATCTATCTATCTATCTATCTATCTATCTATCTATCTATCTATCTATCTATCTATCTATCTATCTATCTCTCCTCTCTTCCTCCTCTACACCCCCCTCCCACTGTCACAACAAAACTGCATTAAGCTAACATGGCGTGTGACCCTGGCATCAGATCAGCTATAATAGAATAGGACACAATGTGACCATTTTTACACCCCAGTAAAGCCGGCAGCCAATCCCATCTGTTAAAAACACAAATAAATAGGACGTAAACACCATTGCCCAGGTGACCTACTTATGAAGTTGAAGGCCGGGTAAACAGGTCAATATCTTACAGCGCGTGCAGTAAGGTACCGCCTCGCATGCACTATCCTCACTGAGACGTGACTCGAACGTAAACATCCCCCACGAAGTCACCCACCCCTCCTCAACCACATTATTATTGCAGCTCTTAAGTTTAGGGACCACATTACCTCCTTATGTGCCCTTGAAGCAGCCAGTCTGAGTGAGGTTTCTATACATGTCATTAGGCAACAGTTGGCGGTTGAACGGTTGAACTATTGTATACACACTGTGGTGAGGTTGAACTTTTATCCTGCATACAAATCATTGATGTAGACATTGGCGGGGCGTGGCTTTGATATATGCATTTGTGCACATACCACTCAGGTGACATATTTAAACTCAACAGATGATTAACCACACGGGGAAGGGGTCAGTGGTGGGGGAAATCACATGTCTAGAGTACGCCTCGAATTAACCGTATACGAGAGGACTTCAAATGTCCTCTAAAAGTGTGACAGACATTACAATACCCATGCCATTGTCTTGTAACCCGTCAATATTGTTGGTAAGGATGTCAAGAGTATTAGCACATGATATCACGTTGTAGACGAACAAGGTGGCGTCATAAAGACAATTTAAAAATGGCCGTCCCACTTGTGACATACACCAAAGAGGGGCAGTGTTCTGTTATGCGTTTATTTTTTTTTTTTTTTTAATTCGTGAAGGATGGATGGCGCTGTTCCTTGCTCGTTCTCTTCGTTTCCGGCTCGTGGTAGTGAAACAGGTTTCATCTTCAGTAACAATTTTTGATAGGAAACCATCACCGTCTGCTTCTTAGCATTGCACAAGTTCTTGATAAGCGACTTTATCGCATCGGGTTTTATCCTATATGGCTCGGTCTCTTTCTGCAAGGCGTCCTGCCAAAAACGTCCACAAAGCATGAACTCCGTAGTTCCAGCGACGACCGCCCAGGAGTCTCCGAGATAACTGCACTCGTGAACCGAAGGACGTACCCCGGAATGGAACCCACGACCTTCGAAGCCCGAGGCAGGCAACGTAACCTCAAATCTGAGACTCAGCTGTCGGAATGTAAACAATGTCACAACATGGCGTGCACGGCAGCTTGTCAGCATACACATGCGGAAAAACAGAGGATGTTTCGGCTACAATACTTCATCAGTAAACAACAACAAAAGAACTTACCGACACACAAACAATGGAGATAAATGTATTAAGACAAGAATCTAAGGGAATCATGAGAAATAAAACTAAACAGAACAACAATTTTAAAGAATGGTACTTATGTTAGAGGCTCCAAATAAGAAACATTTCAAATTAACCACGTAGAAAAAGTCGGAGGGGAGGGGGTACTGAAGCCCCAAGACTGAAGGTAGTCTCACATTCTCCCAAACCTAGAGCACCTCTTCGTTGTGTTTCCTATCCAAAGACTGGGGCCAATACCCGACTGACCTTCCTAAGACCGTCATGCCTCTTTGCAGACGTGAAGTTGCGGCACCGCCATTACAGATGCCGTTGGTTTCTGAAGTTGGTGCGGGGAAGCAGAGCTCTGTAATACATTTCCTACAGTTCCCGTGGCGACGGCTCTGAGGTATGGGGTTGAGGGGAGAGTATTTACACATGCACATTCAGACTGATGCAAGCTTTTCTCTGTGTACCCCCAGAGTATACAGTGTTTGGGTTTGGCACAATAACACGTGACCCCTCACAGTATAACGTGTCTCGGTTTGGTACAAATACACGTCGAACCTCATATGTGATTCGGTGTTTGTACAGTGTTAACATATTATAGCGTGTATTTTTAATGACTGTGCAGTGTTTGAAAATATTGCCGGTCCAAGTTTTGTATTAACCCTCTGGGTAAATACAAAACTTGGACCGGCAATATGTTCAAACACTGCACAGTCATTAAAAATACACCCTTTACTTTTGAGGCCAGTGGGAGAGACTGACACCCTTGTAGCTGTATTCATGTCTCCTGGAGACGACTGTTTGAAAACCAAATTACAGCAAAGACAACAAAACTGCAGCTTGAGTGTTTGTTTTTTTTTGCGGCTAAGCCGCCGTGTCATAATCAACAGCATTTTGATATTCCCGAAAACATTACAAATATTTCCCTAACGTAAAAACGAGACGGGGCAGGTCAGAGGTAAACACATTGTCCTGCTTGCACTAAACAAATTAAAACCCAAGTGGGTTACTGGGACCTGATGAGCAAGCAAAGAATACCAACAGTGTAATCTACTATGCATGTCGTAATAAACAACAAATGAGGTTATACACGTCTGTTAACGGGAGAAGCAAAGAATATTCACTTTTTTATCTACCATACATATGGACATAGTAACATATCATGTGTGTCGTAATAGGCGAATAAGGATGTTTCCCGCTGTGTTTTACAGGAATCCTTTTCTTTTTTCATATCCTTTTACAGACAGCTGTCAACACTAGTATTTTACTGCTGTTGTTGATGTCTTGGCAAGTTTACGTTCAGTAGTGTGCCATTGCTTTCTGAACGACCGGCTCCCAGACCAATTCATTAAAACCCAGCGCAACGTGGTCTGCTGCCAAATCGCGCGCAGCTGAGTTTCGAACGTGGGTTAGCGGAATTACAAATTTCGTCAATAAACCCTTAGCCACCGAGACCGGCCCTGGGATCCTTAAGGGAAGTAAATGATTATAACACACAATAATCTGGCATATATGTCGTAAGAGGCGATCAAAGAGGGTTGGGCGCGTGACTGGCTTTCCCGTTCAGAAGAAACACTTTCGCTGCGAAATCCAACAAGTCTTTAAACAAGTCCTACAGCAGGAACTTCAGTGGCTTTGTGAAGTACTAGGACCATAACGGCATATTATTATTTTTGTTAAAAAAAAAGGCATACTCTGCTTACTTTAAAGTAAAATTAGGTGGCCAGGACAAGTCTTGGGCTCATCATATTGTTTGCAAACCATGTGTTGAACACCTGCGACAGCAGACTTGTGGGAAAAGAAATTGTGTAGCATTTGGAATTCCAATAGTTTGGAGACAGCCCAAGAACCACTACGATGGCTGTTATTTCTGTGTTGTCAATATTAAGGGGATTAATGAGGCAAATCACACAAATGGAAACATCCAGATTTAGATTCTGCTAGACGACCTGTTTCACACGGAGATGACATACCAATTCAAATTTCAGTCAGATTTCGGATTCCCTGCTAGAAGATGAAATGGCAGTGGCATGTTGAACGACAAGTGACAGTGATAGTGATTTTGAAGATGATTTTCCTGCTACTTAACACTTCGACCGGTGTGAACTGAATGATCTAATCCGAGATCTATATCTCTCCAAGGGATCTTCAGAAATTTTTGCTTCAAGATTGAAAGAAAAATAAAATACTGACTACTGAAACAAAAGTTACATTTTGTCGCAGCAGAGAGCAATGTTGTCTTCCATTCTTTTGTAAAGAAAACAAGCTTGCGCTTTGTACTAATGAAGGAGGTCTTGTAAACGAAATGAGTGTAAGTTATACACCAGATGAGTGACGACTTTTCATTGACAGCTCTAAAAGAAGTTTGAAATGTGTTCTCTTACACAATGATAACAAATATGGCTCAATTACAATTGCTCATTCTACTACAATGAAGAAGGAGTATGCTACAATAATCACAGTTCTGAAAACATTAGAGTATCACTGGATGGTTTGTGTAGAACTTAAGATGATGCACTTCTTGCTTGGTCGGCAAATGGGATTCACCAAATATCCAAGCTTTATATGTTTGTGGGATAGCAGGGCAAAAGATATGCACTGGACAAAGAAACAGTGGCTATTGAGGGGCAAATTTAAAATTGAAGAAAAACATATTGTCAACAAGCCTCTCACTAATCGAAAAAGAGTTTTCCTGCCATTATCTTATATATAAAAAAGACTTGTGCGTATGTATCTCTGTATGTATTTATGTATCTCTGTCCGTATGGCCTTTATTTGTTCGCGAACGGCCCATCCGATTGAGATGAAATTTTCTACACGCCTTCCTTTCATTCCAGAGCTGACAACTGTGATATTTTGTTAGTGTGAAATCGCCTGCTTACTCAGTATTATTTCATTTTTCATTTTTCATCATAATTTCATATATTTCAGGGGACCTAACTCTGTAAAAGTTATTTCAAGGGGCATAACTTTTCTGTATAACTTATAGTCATATTGTGGCATCGTTTTCAAAGATTTATAAACTCTTTGTCCATAGTTATGTACCGGCATATGAGTTATAATAAATAATGATACAATCTGTAAGGCATTTTCAAAGTTTTCATAAAAATGATGCACAATGCATAACATTGTAACTCATCTTTTTTTGCTTAAGAAGTTACTGTAGTCATGCAGGTGATTAGAAAGAGTTTTCATTAAAAATAATGGATGGTGTGTAGAAGAACGTTCTTTTAAGTTACTTTTTTTGTTGTATGAATTTAATGAAGCCGGACAGGGTCAGGCAGACAGATAGACAGACAGATAGACAGTCGGGAACGGGAACTTATATGACTACTTATATGAATTAAATGAGATGCTCCACATCAGGAGCTGGGAAATGCCGGGCCGGGTCAGACAGACAGACAGACAGACAGACAGACAGACAGTCGGTAACGGGAACGAGAACTTATATGACTACTTATATGAATTAAATGAGATGCTCCCCACCAGGGTCTGGGCGAAGCCGGGCAGGGTCAGCTAGTTACATATAAAGCTTGGCTCGATGAAGCAGTTTGTTAAGGCACTGAACTATGATGGCACCTGTTTTAATTACTTATGCGGAAAGCTTCTAGAATTGAGCTTAGACAAATTAAAAGCTGGATGTTTTGATGGACCTCAAATTAGAAAGTTAATAAACGATCCAAATGTTACTGATTCGATGAACAAAATAGTCCACAGCCTTGTCATCATTTGTTTTAGTTGTGCAAAACTTACTGGGTAACTTTAAAGCAGACAATTCTTCTAAATTAGTTGAAAACATGCTGTCGAGTTTTTGTAACCTCGGATGCAACATGGGCATAAAATTGCACTACCCCAATAACCATTGACACTTCTTTCTAGAGAAACTTTGCGACTTTAGTGAGGAGCAGGGTGAAAGATGTCACCGAGGATAAAGACAACGAAAAAGAGATACCAGGGACTTTGTGATGCCCACATGATGGCAGATTACTGTTGGACCCTTAAGCCGGGCATATCACATTCCCCGAAGTCCTCGAAAAGAAGCTTTTTGTTTGTTGACTACAGATTAAAAACAATTCTAGTGATACATTTTAAGACATTTGTAGTGTTTTATATGAAGGCAATAAATGCACAGTAACTACAGTAACATGAATGCAGCCTCCAGACAAAATATCATTTATGGCACCTAACTCTAGTCTTGTACATAACAATTGCCGTATTAAGAAGATCAGTATTAGCAGTGGCGTGCAGAGGTTCTTTGATGCCCGGGGCCAACCCCTTGATTGGATGCCCCTAAATTCTTCTTTCGAGGGGGTGCTGCCTCCTCTCCCTAACTGGATGCCCTCCTCCCGGCTGGATGCCCGGGGTCGTCGCACCCCCGCACCCCCCTCTGCACGCCAGTGAGCATTAGTTATCTAAAAAACTAGAGCTGATAGGCAAACATCTGATTACATTTTTGCAATCAGCAACACAAAAATTGCCCAAGGACAGCTATAAAATTTAAGGCACTAAAACGTATATAAACCAATGTTATGTACCATGTTTGGTCCAAACCCACTTTATATTTGGCACCGAATCAATTAACAGAAGCATGCCATGTTACAGTGTTACTATCCTTTACCGCCCGTATGCTTCCATTAACCCACTTAGGGTTTAATTTGTTTAGTGCAATCAGAACAATGTGTTTTAATTTGTTTAGTGCAATCAAAACAATGTGTTTATCGCTGCCCCGTCTCATTTCACCTCGTCACGTCGGGTAAATATTTATGTTAATCCGGCAATATAAAAATGGCTCTGATTAGACACAGCGGCTTGGCCACTAGAAAACAAACAATCAACAATGTTGTCTTTGCTGCAATTTGGTTTTCAAACGAGCATCTCCGGTACAGAGGAATACAGCTAGAAGGTTATCAGTCTCCCACTGACCACACAAGTCATTTATGAACACAGTGCAGGAAGATGGAAGAGTCGGTGAGGATGTAATGTGTGTTTGTACCAAACCCACACATGTTATACTCTGATGATTCACATGTGTTTGTGTTAGAACCACCACACATGTTGTACTGCCAGAATTTACGTGTGGGTGTACCAGAACCACACATATTATACAGCCAGGATCTATAAGTGGTTGTAACAGAACCACACATGTTATACAGCCAGGATCTATATGTGGTTGTACCAGAACGACACACATTATACTGTGAGGCTCTGCGTGTGATTGTAGCAGAAGCAAATATGTTAAACTGAGAGGATATACGTGTGGTTGTACCAGAACCACTTTTGTTATACTGTGAGGCTCTACGTGTGGTTGTACCAGAACCACTTTTGTTATACTGTGAGGCTCTACGTGTGGTTGTACCAGAACCACTTTTGTTATACTGTGAGGCTCTACGTGTGGTTGTACCAGAACCACTTTTGTTATACTGTGAGGCTCTACGTGTGGTTGTACCAGAACCACTTTTGTTATACTGTGAGGCTCTACGTGTGGTTGTACCAGAAGGACACATACTATACTGTGAGGATCTATGGGTGTGGTTGTACCAGGGCCATACATATTATACTGTGATGATCTGAGTGTGGTTGTAAGACCATCCATCATGTGCCACGCTGATAAGCGTGGGAAGTCATGTTTTGCCATTTCACTCGATCACCAGAGTCGTGGATCAGCTCCGTGTTTCTGTCTCGACCATGCCACGTGGCCAAGCCATCCGGGTATTTAATTCTTGGTCTTCCCTTTGGTCTCCTCCCTTCGATCTTGCCAGTTGTCACCAAGTTCTCCAATTCATTTCTTCTCATAACATGCCCAAAAAATTTGACTGTCTACGTCTAATGTCTCTAATCAGTTTACGATCTTCACTTGTTTCTTGAAGGACTTGTTTATTGGTTTTTCTGTCTGTCCATGGTATACTTTGCATTTTCCTCAGAAACCACATTTCCACAGCCATCAGCTGTTTTTTTTCAGTTTGACTGCTCATTGTCGACGCTTCACGTCCATACAAAAGTACGGGTTCTATGTAGCACTTCAACACTCCTTTTCTCGTTTCAATTGATATCTTTTTATTGGTCGGTATGTTTTTCATCTTCAAAGACATCTTATTGTATTTGGACTTGATAAATGTAAACTAAATTAAGCTAAAACTAAACTAAACCCAGCGTGTATTGGCTGTTTGTGATTTACCAGTCAATGTTAGTTCAGCACTGTGCCATTACTTCCTGAACGACCGACACCTTGTACAAATGAAATCAACGTAAAGAGGTGTTTTCAAATCACCCGCAGAGGGTTTCGAACCATTGACACGGTGCGACAGGGAATTGTGGAATACAGTTCCAATGTTCCCCAAGCCACTGAGCTTGTTAATTTGACATGATATGACGGTAGTAGGTTAACTGATAATTAGAAGGTTAATTTGACATGACATGGCGTTACTAGGTTAACTGATACATAAACAGTTAGTTGGAAATCATTTACAGGACGTCACAGTCAAACCCATCATATTTAGCTGTTAGTTATTTCTTGGCAAGTTTATGTTCAGTAGTTGGCCATTGCTTTCTGAACGACCGACACCTGTTAAAACCTGTCATTTACTGCCAATAAATTACCTTCCGGTGTATAGCAGGATGGTCTTGAGCCTGAGGAATTAAGGCCGCCTGGCTAGTACTGTCGCCGCGAACTATGCAGGTTAGAGTTTTTTTGTGTGCCCCCCGACAGAAAAAAACAAAACAAAACAAACTCCACACCTTACCGAGGATTCGAACGAGGGTCTCCCGAAGGAGATTCGGCAAGCCGTTCCTATACCATAAAAACCAGTGCAAGGTGGTCTGATTCCACGCGTGGTCGTGGTCATTCGCACTGCGAGCGCTAACAAGTCAAGTCGCCTTATTCTGTCAAGAAGCCTGATACGCGGGAAAATATCACGTTGAAAGTCCAACAACAAGAAACACGCGGTAGCCAAGATGTGCTGCGTGGGAGCCGACAACAAGAAGAACAACGTGGAGAGCCTACCTGCTAGCTGCATCAAAGAGCCTGATACTACAGCCACTACTGTAGCTACCACGAGGGAGAAGATCGACAGCCCAACACAGACAAGAATCAAGACAACAGAGAAGAAGGAGGAGAAAGACACCAGAGTCGGAAACACCGACTCAAAAACAGTCCGATGGGTTGTCAAGCGGATTAAAGTGGAGCTGACAGACGAAGAAATCCCGAAGCAGCTACGAGAAGAGAATCTTCACATCCGATTCTTGAAGGCGGAGCGGCTCCTCACCTACTCCAAGATACCTACAACCTTGGCAGTGGTGACATCGGAGGGCAGCGAAATGCCGACCACAGTATCAATCAACAAGAGAATGCAGCAACCAGAGAGATTCATCCCAAGAATCACTCAATGTTCCAGATGTCAGAAGGCCGGCCACAGCAGAGCAACATGTCGCAGTAAGACGGAAATCTGCCGATACTGCGCCGATCATCACGCCTTCAAGGAGTGCCCGCTGGCCAAGCTGGACACGGACTTCCGAGCACCCAACAACAAAAGAAAGTGCGCCAACTGCCTGGGCAAACATGGAGCAAGATACCTGGGCTGTCCGAACCTGCAAAGACACAGAGACGTGCTAAAGTTTGCCATCAATACAAAGACACCATTCAAGGAAGCAATGCGGAGGGGCGAGACAGCCACGGGTATGGCACAAGCTGAAAGAGCTCAACTTCAAAAGCAAATAGACGAGTTGAAGAAGCAAATCAAGCTACTCCTAGCACCGCCACAAACCAGCGACAATGAAAAACTGCTTGTTGAAATGAAGGAGATACAGAAAAACATCAAACAAGAGATGGAGCGCATGGCCGAGATGAAGAAGGAGAACGAAGAAATCCTACAAATGACGAAGACCGAAAGAGAATTGCATAGAGCTGAAATGGAACTCTTTCAAAACAAAGCAACAGAAGCCATACAAGAACTCACAGAGAAACCGCAAGATGAAAACCAAGAGACCGAGCCTGAACCGCAAGCTAAAACCAGCAGCCCAACCACAACGCCCAAGAGGGAACCACTATCCCGACAGATCTCTGAAGGAGGCACAGAATACCTAGTTAGCAAGGAGATACTCAAGCGCGAGGAATTCAGAAGGCGCTGGGAAGAAAAAGGAAAGAAGAAGCCTAAGAAACTCCGGGGGAAACCGATGGAATACCCAGTCTTACACTACGACTGTGAGAACTACTTCGAGTACTATATAGATGACGGTAAAATCGTCCCATGGCTGACCACGGAGGAAGAAAACTTAAGGCAGCAGTTACTCAAACGCGTCAGTGAAAACAGGCGCAAGGAGGAACATGAAAACATCGAAAAGCTCCTACTGAAAATACACAAAAAAGGAGACAAAAAGACCAAATAAAAAGTCCTTATAAGGACTTCCCCCAGCCAAGCCAGACGAGCCAGGAGCCTGCACCAACAAAGAAAACCACAAGAGGAAACATGCGCAAAGGATAGCCGCCGACCGATCCCCCAGCTGACGTCACAAACACAAACCAACATAACCAGTCCGAGATAGGACTCACAAGATAAGAATTAGGGTGAATAAACCCACAAAAACCACGTACCTCAACAATAACCGACGCTGAGGAAGCAGGTTGAACGACGCCGAATTTGGAATTTTTGTTTTGAAAATTGGAATTGGAATTGGAATAGTCTGATTCCAAATCGCCATCAGCTGTATTTCGAACCCGGTATGTTTACTCTGGTGATCGAGTGAGATGTCAGAACATGACCGCCCACGCTTATCGGCATGGCACATGATGGATGGATGTCTGGATTATGACTGGCGTTTGTAACCCCTTCGCCACAGGCTGGCAAAAGCTAGTTGCGTATCATTTACAGGACGTCAAAGTTAACCCCAGCATTTTTGGCTGCTTGTGATTTCTTGTCAAGTTTGCTTTCAGTAGTTTGTCACTGCTTTCTGAGCGAATTTTCGAAGGACTATGTAAACGTCATCAAAATAATTTCTTTCGTAGTCATCAACAAAATAATTGCTGATCTCATAATTGGGTAGGATTTGTTTCTTCTTAGACAAAGATTCAACCTGAGCTGAAAGACCTGGGCATTGTAAGGAACGTGTACTGCCACTGGAAACATCATGCCGCCATGAACATTGCCAGTCAAGTAGGTCAACACGAGCCAATCAGGAGAGGTATGCGAAGATGCTGTGTGATGTCTTCAGACATATAGGGTGTATTTTTAATGACTGCCGGTCCAAGTTTTGTATTCACCCTCTGTAAAGTTCATGCAACGTAATAG
This sequence comes from Cepaea hortensis, assembly GCA_963921405.1. Taxonomy (NCBI): domain Eukaryota; kingdom Metazoa; phylum Mollusca; class Gastropoda; order Stylommatophora; family Helicidae; genus Cepaea; species Cepaea hortensis. Next base: position 131,554,292 of record OY992880.1, on the reverse strand, counting down.
GTAAAAATAAAACTTTGACCGGCAATATTTTGAAACACTGCACAGTCATTAAAAACGCACCCTGTATTTTCCCCTCTGTAGTGAAAATAGTTTCAAATATGTAGAAGATATAAGATGAATGAGGTCAGAGTGGCTGAGAGGTCTAACGCGCTCCATACGCCGGTCGTTTGTACTTACATGTTGACTTCTAGTTCAGAAAGCAATGGCAAACTACTGAGCATAACATTGCCTAGCAAAGCACAGAGAGTCAATAGGAGCTGGGGGTGATTGTAACACTCAGTCGACTGCTGACGATCTGAAGCCACCCGGTGCGATTGGCTTTCCCTGCAGGACAAGGTTGCTCTCAAAGAGCACCCATTTGCGTCAGTTATCTGTAATTCTGTAAGCTGTCAAATCATGATCTTGTAGGCATCTGTAAAATAGAAAGTCTGCATTGCTTTCCTTGACGCCTGTGGACGTCTTAGTCGTAGACCGTAGCCATTGTCTCTATAAAGAGATCACCTGCTTACCGTCGCTAATTAGAGAGGACAAGCATCAACTACATGTCGGCTGCTCCCAAGCTCAGTCCACTACAACTCTGTCAAGTTATTTGTGGGCACATGATGAGGCGAGAAGTACACTTGAAAACTTAGTGACAGCTGGTAGCATTGATGAGAAAAGAATAAGTGGAAATCAAAGAGTGGAAACACGGGGACAAGAACAGAGACCTGATACTAGACTGGTGATCGGGTTTGATGGTGAGTGAACACCCGCCTACCCTTATAGGCATGGCACATGATGGCGAAGGTGAACACCCAAGTACATAGGGACATTCTTAAACAAGGGAAAAGGGACATCTATAAGGAAGAACCTTGTGGAGAATAGAACAAGAATCGCCATGGCAGACGCAGAATTTCGCAAGATGGAAAACATACTCATCTAGTTGTTTAAATAAAAATTACTAATAGCAGTGTGGAAAGAGCCTGTACTATTGTGTGGATGTTAAACATGGACAATAATCAGACAAGCAGAGAAACATCTAATATCAGTGGAAACTTGTTTTTAGACGAACATGCAAAGAATACTATGGACGGACACAAACTAAGAATGGGAGTGACGTTAAAGAAACAAATGAAAACCGTTTATTAGAGAAATTGAGAAACTGTAACAGAAACTGTTTTGGGCAAGAGTAGAAATAAACTTGAAAGTTGGCAGCCTTGCTGGGAAGAGAGTAAGGAGACGACAAATAGATACATTCCTGGATGGCTTGGCTATATGACAAAATAGGAGCAAGATCGCAGACCTAACCCAAGACTGGTGATCGTCTGACAATCATAACCGCCCATGCCCATTGGCACATGATGATGATGATGATGATGATGATGATGATGATGATGATGATGATAATGATAAACAAGGAATTCGATTCATATTTCCAATGTCTTCGGGGATTTATACAAAAAGCAAAAATAAACAAAATAAACACGACCTCTAGCAACCAGCCTTTCCGTTGTTTGTAATTAAGGGTTTTATGTTGCTTCTTGTTAATGGATTTTTGTGTTCTCGTATTTATTTTCATTCCGTGGTTGTTGCTGTTAAGGAATTCGGTTGTGTGTCTGCAGCTATTTATGGAAACAAACGGACCACGTGATATTTATTGACAATAGAGATGGTAGCAGAGACATCAGACGTCTAATAATAGATGCAGGTGAACTCTGAACCTTCGTCCTTACCAGTCGGATGTTACCTTGCCAAGTTCATGAGATAATGTTAGGTTGGAAAACACAATATTTACCAGACAATTAATACAAGTTACCTTGCTGCTGAGTAACATAAAGTGCACTCATCTCGTAAAGATGTCAGTTAAGTTTATTGTCTAGCCATTTAATATCTTTTGTTTGCGGTTGTCATGTTGATGTGCTGAAATTACATCTTCTGACCTTGACATACCAGGACTGTTTACAAGAATTCTATAGGGAGCGGGAAATGGAAATAATTGGAAATGAATTCAGGAAATCAGCTGAACAAACCGCAGCAGTTGACACAGGTAAACAATGCTCGTCGCACTCAGAGTTGAACTGAGTTGAGGCAAGAGCCGACATAACAAGGGTTCGGGACATTTCCATACGTGCGGGATCCACAGCTTCAACAAGCAGTGAAGATTACCAATACTAATGGTACCAGGTGCAGTTTGATTAAGTTGCATTCAGAATGTATGTGAAGTTAAAGACCATTCTGCACTCATTGAGTCGCATTGGGTATATGGTGCTGGGTCTATATTTTTTTACAGTATAATCGGCGCTCAGTGGGGAAGATATGGTCAATGTCACGCACAACTTGATTTACCGGTACCCTTGTTAGGCTGGGTGTTACCGGGGCCATAAGAAAAGCAATTAATTGTGACAATGTAACATACACTACATGTCGTAAGAGGCAATTAACCGTAATCTGTAAAATACCTTACGTGTCGCAAGAGGCAAGTAACGTAACACTGTAACATACCATGTCGTAAGAGGCAATTAAGGAAGATTGGCTTGAGACAGGTTGCCTCATTCCCTAGAAAACTGTCGCTGGGAAATCATCAGTCTAGAAAGGACATGGCATGGGTTGGTTGAGGTTCTATGCACCATTTGCAGACGAAAGGCAGAACAAGAGGCAGAGAAGAGAACGATTGTAGGCTGGATCGATCTGGGAGCACAGGTCAATTGACAAATATACACCCACCCCAGTGGAGACTCAAACACGTGACCACCGAGACTGCAGGCGAGCGGGCTAATCACTGCACCACCGTGGCTTGTGCTCATGTCTCTGCCTGGTAATGCATTGCCAACAGATTATGTGTGCTGTGAACAGATTATATATGAGTTGCACAGATTATATATGCAGTGAACAGATTATATGTGCAGTGAACAGATTATATATGCTGTGAACAGATTATATATGAGTTGAACAGATTATATATGCAGTGAACAGATTATATATGAGTTGCACAGATTATATATGCAGTGAACAGATTATATATAAGTTGAACAGATTATATATAAGTTGAACAGATTATATATGCAGTGAACAGATTATATATGCAGTGAACAGATTATATATGCAGTGAACAGATTATATATGCAGTGAACAGATTATGTGTGCTGTGAACAGATTATATATGCTGTGAGCATATTATATATGATGTGAACAGATTATATATGCTGTGAACATGTATATGCCGTGAGCAGATTATTTATGCTGTGAACATATTATATATGCTGTGGACAGATTATATATGCTGTGAAGAGACGTTATGTGCGGTGAACAGATTATATATGCATTGAACATATTATAGATGGTGTGAATAGATTATATATGCCGTGAACAGATTTGAGATGCTGTAAATAGTATATATGTGCCGTGAGCAGGTCATGCATGCTCTGCGTGAAGTATTATTGTCGCTGTAGGATAGTATCTCTACATTGAAATGTAGTCGCGTTGAGCCTCCACGAGAAATAAAAATAAAGGTATTGAACGGCGCTAATGGTGTGGGAAGGGAAGAAATAGAAACCTAAGAACACATTTATTTTTTTCGCAAATCGTATTTACAAGACATCGCTGTCAACACCAGCATCTTTCAGCTGTCTGTTGATTTCTTGGCAAGATTACGCTCAGTAGTTTGCCATTGCTTTCTGAGCGGTCGGCTCACATCTCCTGTAAGTAACGAACGCGATGCCATCCGCTACCGAATCTCGCGTAGCTGCGTTACCCCACGTGGATATACGGGATTCCGGAGAAAGTCAATAATCTCTTCGCCAGGGAGACCGGCAAGGCCACATTAGACAATAGAAACAACGTAAATTATAGAGACCGAGATTCGAACAACCACTTCCTATGACAACAGCGCCCCGCTGAAGGTAAACACGTATTCGGGACAAAAAAGATGTCATCATTAGCCAGGTCTACGGCCTAGTTGTACCTATCACTGTAGGTTATGGATAAAGTATGGCCCACTATCATCACGTGAAAGCCGTGTTATGTAGAAGCCAGACGCTTTGTCTGCCGGCCCGTGATCATGGGATCGATCATCACTAGATTGGATTTAACAATTTTAAAATTCTCCTGAGCCGTCAGATCTACCCAGCCTCAAATCAATCAGGTGCCAGCTACACAATGAAGGTTGGCTGCAATGGATCTCCAACACTGTCTGTCTCACTTCTTGATTGTACATTCTGTCAGACTGCTGTTCATCGATCTCTTGATGTTATCTTCCCGTTTGTACCGTTGTCTACCTATTGCTCGCTTCCTTCCAACCCTACCCTTGAGAATCGTTTTTATTAGAATAGATGTCTTTTAACGTGGCCGAAGTATTTCCCTTACCTCTTTTATTTCTTTCACCAGTACTCTTTTAATTTCCAGTTTTTCTCATCATCATCATCATCATCATCATCATCATCATCATCATCATCATCATCATCATCATCATCATCATCATCATCATCATCATCATCATCATCATTATCATCATGGGACGCAGAGGTGTTTCCAAGGCACCAGGGCCGGGTTATATACTGGCCAAAACCCATTGACGCGTCCTCGTCGAGCGTCCTGGGCAACAGGTCCCTTCGGGGTCCTGGCTAAAGTCAGTAGGATCGCCGATTCCTTCGAAGTCGGAGAGTGTCTGCCTGTACGGCGAGGAACCACCAGTCTGCACACCAATAAGCCAGACATGGGACAACGGATACTCACGCAAACCTCAGGTCCTGTATGACATCACATTGATGTTGGACAACAGGATGCCTTCATCCGATATACAGGACTTCGCGTTGGAGCTTAAGCCAACGAACACAAGCAAGTAAGCAAGCATCACCATCATCATGTGCCATGCCGACAAGCATGGACTGCCATGTTTCATCATCTCACGCGATCACCTGAGTCGTGAATTAGTTCTGTGTTTTGGTCTCGATTGTGCCATGTGGCCAAGCCCCTTAGATATTTACCTTTCTGCCTTCCTCTTGTTCTTTTCTCCTAAATCGTGCAAGCTGTCACCAAGTTCTTCAGTGTATTTCTTCTCATAACCTGCCCAAAAAATCTTGACAGTCTAAATCTGATTTCTAGAATCATTTTACCGTTTTCAGTTGTTTCTGGTACGACTTGCTCATTGATTTTTCTGTCTAAAATGCTGACTGTGTTTGAGCTATTGTACATTTAACCCCTTAATACATCTTCCATCTGCTGTTATTAAAATACCCAAATAATTAAATTAACTATTCTTACTGAGCTAAAATTTATATCAGGAATCGAAGCAGCTCCAGTTACAGCCACTCTGCCCCAGAGCATGAGTAAAGAAACAATGTCAATACTTGTGATTAAATCAGGGTCACTGCTTTGGGAAACAACTAACAACTATGACATCTCGACTCTGTAAACAACTGTCTGTTTTCCACTCCCCATCGCCCCGCGAGGTCGTGTTTACATACAGTACATCTAAATGCCCCGCCATGTAAATTTCACGGATATTTCCTGTGTTTTTCCCGGTAAAATTCCGCTTTGTACAAAACATCAGCGGGTCAAGCCAAGTTAACCATTGCTGTCATTTCCGCAAGTTGAAGCCATATTGTCTTGACGCATTATTCTCAAGCTATTACGCTCCACGGAAACAGCCGAACTGGGTCGAAAGTTGGCGGAAGGCAGTTGTGAAAATTTTCTCACGAGTTCGTGTCGTGGGGAACATTAGTCGATTGTGGGTAATTAATTGTAAGACAACAGAAAGGCAGAAGTCTTGGTGATATCAAAGAAACAGATTGTGCCTAAATGTGCAATTTAAGTACAGGACGTTATTTTGGGGCAAGTGCAGCAATTCATATATCTACGTACATGGGTAACATCGGATGGAAAATGCATCATTGTGATAAAGAGCAGAATAGGACAAGGAAAAACTGCATTATATCAAATGAAAAACGTTTTGCGCAATATGTCACTGTCCTTGAAAGTTAGAAAAAGAGCTTGCATGTTACACAGAACCAGTTTTAACATACGGCTGCGAATCCTGGACAATTAGTAAACAGATGGACAGATCCATGGAAGCCTTGGAGATGTGGTTTCATAGAAGAATCCTTAAAATTAATTGGACTGTCAAAAAGAGCAATCACGACGTTTTAAGGGAAGCTGAGTCGCAAAGGCAGCTTAACACAAACACCAGAAAGATGCTGTCATCGTTTTCTTTGGCCACGTTATGAGACGAAAAAAACTGGAAAATGTTGTGACACCCTGAAAGATTTGCGAAAAAAGAGATAGAGAAAGACAGCATGGAGTCAACACATAAATTGATCCATGTCGTCGGAGATCGTAATTTGTGGAGAGGCATGATCGCCCACGCCAGCCGACAAGGCACTGGATGATGATAATGGATAATTGAGGTTTTTTTTAAATGTTGCAAACCCTTTGCAGGAGGTTGCGATCAACACCAAGCTGATTGTCTAGGTAATTGTACGTTCAGCATGCAATAACAACATAAAGAGAGCCCATTTCCGATAATTTACTTATTAAATTATGCTTGGCATGAGACAAAAGCAACCTAAAGAAACAAACAAATGGCGTTCGCCTGATTAATTGAACATAATAATGTTCATCCATCAAACACTACCTCCCACTTGTTCCTGACAGGACTAATGTGTAAAGTACGGATGTCCTGTTGTGTAAATCCACGGGGATTCATATCAAGACGTCTGAGGATTTAGCGCTAATGCAACGTTATCCAGATATTGTCATTACTGAAGTTAGCTTCTTAATGTGTGTCTCATGTCCAGCATAATGTAATAAGTAAATTCTTCATTTTCTTTATCACCCTGACAATAATTTCATTGAAGTGCTTTCCTGGTGTTGTAACATTCATGTTGTCATTATTATTAAATTACCTGTTATATAAATAATTTTTGAATGTCGGAGCTCGACATGGTCGGTGTCACACCGGTCGCATTTACTGCCTGTGACATTTCTCGGCACAAGTTTTAGCATGGGTGGTACTTAGTGCTCCCGACAATTAAAATTATATATCTGGACCGGGATGACACCATATCCCATCGGGCCAGCGGGCAAGCGTGATAGACGCAGCGCTACCACTACTGTCATCCCCAAATCGTTACATATAATACCAGGGTAAGTCAATAAGTAAGTCACAAATGGCTGCAGATTGATTGATTGATTGATTGATTTAGGAACCGACATCACAGGATTCGGGACATTCCCATAAGCGCTCCATCCCCATCCTCAGCAGCTGCAGAAAAATAACTAAATATGATAACAACTTGAAACCACGTTTATTTTAATACATACATTGTCCATTTATTTCTCAACATAATTTCCACCAACATTTATGCACTTATCCCGTCGTTTTATCAGTCCTCCCAAACCGGTTGGACAGAACTGCGTGCTCTGTTTTCTAAACCACGATTTCACTTCACATTAAACTTCGGCGTCACTCGCGAAATGTCTCCCGCCAAGGTGGGTTTTCAGTGTTTATGCTGACAAATGTTTGTCCCGTAAAGCGGTGTTAGCTGGGTAGAAAAAGTTACGAGGGCGAGTCAATAAGTAAGTCGCACATTTCTGTGGAATCGCAGATAAATGAAAACAAAGCATGTAGTTCTATGCAGCCGGTTTTGGAGGACTGATAAAACGATGGGATACGTGCATCAATGTTGGTAGAAATTATGTTGAGAAATAAAGGGACAATATATGTTTAAAAATAAACTGGTTTCAAGTTATCATATTTAGGTATTTTTCTACATCCATTTGTGATTTACTTATTGACTTACCCTTGTAACATAATCTGCTTCTTTTCCTCTCTATCGCCCCATCGGGTTATAGGCCTTCAACCAACTCGCTCCAAGCTCCCCTATCTGTGGCTACCCCATGCAACTCTGCCCATATCCTCCTCATATTCTTCATATCTGCTTCTATTTCTCTTCTCTGTGAGGTATCAGGTGGTTGTCTATTTCTTTTTCCCTGAGGGTTGCAGATTAAGAGTTTCCTAGTTATATTATTCTCAGGTGTTCTCAATGTATGGTCTATCCAGAGCCAGCGTCGTTTCTTCACCTCTCGGTTCATTGACATTTGTCTATTCTCTTGATGAGCTCTCACTTATCATAACATTTTATTGATGTCACAAATCAAAATTAATCGATATGGTGCTAATCCCGTGAAGTCCCATCAGGCGGCGATAGTGCCGGGCCCCCTGCCTCGAGGGGGTCCACCCATGACTACTGGTGGTCACCTTCCCCTGTGCTGTGGAGTCAAGGCACAGAGGAGTAGGTTAAGAGCTATTGACCAAATACCCCGGACACTCAACATACTACAGTGGAATGCCGAAGGAGTTTACAAGAAGAAAGACTCCCTAACACAGCGTCTTCATAAAGATAGAATAGATGTGGCATGCATTCAAGAGACACACCTCAACGCCAATCACAAATTCTCAGTCAGAGGATATCAGGCCACACGTTTCGACCGCGAAGGACACAAAGGAGGAGTTATAATACTTACACGAAATACAATACCTTGCAGCGAAGTATCTGTGATCTCTGACAACCAAACGGAAATTATAGGTGTTGATATAATGATAAAGGACGTGAAAATAAGAATCTACAATCTGTATAGCCCAGCAGATAAGGACCTTACACCCTCAAACATGAAAATAACTGACACAAACTGCATTATTGTCGGAGGCTTTAATAGCCGTTCAGAAAGATGGGGATACCCAGATACTGACAAAAGAGGAGATGAATTGGAGGACTGGGAAATAGACTCAAATCTCCATCTACTCAACAAAGCGGATGACACACCGAGCTTCTACTCCAGAAGATGGCTTACCACTTCTACTCCAGACTTAGCTTTCTGCACAGGAGACATCCTCCACAAAATCGATCGCCATGTGCTGGACCAATTAGCAGGTAGTGACCACAGACCAATCAAGCTTGAAATGAATATGGAGTATGTTCCACAGGAGCAAAAGCCCTTGCCCCGCTGGAATTACAAACGAGCAGATTGGGACAGATTTGCCATACTAACAGACAAATATTGTGAAAACATAAATACACGATATGGCAACATAAAGCAAATGGTGGAAAGTCTAAACAGAGCGATAATACAGGCAGCCACTGAGTCCATTCCTAGAGGAGCGAGGAAAAATTACAAACCATACTGGACTGAAGAACTACAAAGTTTGGAGGACAAAGTTGAAGATGCCAGGAAGACAGCAGAGAGAGAACAAACAATTGAAGCGAACATCTCTCTCAAAGCCATCTCAGCAAAATATAAAAGAACAGTAAATCAAACAACAAGAGATTGTTGGAGGGAAAAAACAGAAAACCTGAATTTTGACAGGGATGGAAACAAACTATGGAAACTAGTGAAAGCCATGAACAATGAAGAACCTAGAAACAAACAAATAACAATTAAACAAGGAAATGCCTTGCTTACAGGAAAAAAGGCTGCAAATGCACTAATGGAACACTATGCAAATGCAAACCACATTGATATTACAACCGAACAGAAGAAAGCAATCAAAGACAAACAGATACATCATAGAAATACAGAGACAGCAGCAGAATATATGATGGCAAATCTAACAATGGAAGAAATGGAACAGGCAATGAATACCCTAAAAAAGAAGAAATCACCAGGAAAGGATGGAATCACAAATGAAATGCTAATAGGACTAGGCACCAAGGCAAAGAAGAAACTACTAGCAGTCCTAAATTACCACTGGAAGAGAGGAATAGTCCCACAGGCATGGAAGGAAGCTACACTAATACCAGTCCCAAAGAAAGGAAAAGACATGGAAGAACCAAATGGCTATCGACCTATCAGTCTACTTAGCTGTGTAGGAAAATTAATGGAAAGCATTATCAATGGCAGGCTAACATGGCATCTGGAAGAAAACCAACTCTTAACACCACACCAAGCAGGATTCAGAAAGTACAGATCAACTGAAGATCAAATAACCTATATAGCTCAGGAAATAGAGGATGCCTTCCAAGAGAAAAAGCACACACTAGCGGTCTGGATAGATTTAGAAAAAGCATTTGATAAAGTATGGAAGGAAGGACTGAAAGTAAAACTGCAAAACATGCATGTTTGTGGAAAAATGTATAAATGGATCAGCCACTACCTTGAGAACAGAACTGCCAGGACAAAAGTACAAGGACAAACAAGCAAAATGATGCTGTTGGAGCAAGGTGTCCCCCAAGGAGGAGTTCTTTCACCAACATTATTCCTAGCATATATAAATGACATCACAGAAAATTTTCCAGCCAGAGTACACACATCCTCCTTTGCAGATGACCTAGCCATATGGACATCTGAAGAATATATTAGTACAGCTAACAGCAGAATACAGCAAGCCTTATTAGCGCTAGAGGACTGGTCAAAATCATGGCTAGTGAAGATAAGTGAGGAGAAAACAACATGCACAGTGTTCTCCCTCTCAAATAAAACTCAGCAACCTAAGCTGGTATTGAATGGAAAAATATTGCGCCATGAAGAAAATCCAAACTATCTAGGAGTCACCTTTGATCGTCGCCTGACATGGAAGACACAGGTTGAGAAAAATCGAACAAGAGCAAGGCAGAGAATGGCAATCATGAAAAAGCTTGCTGGTACAACATGGGGAGCAGATGAGAAAGTTCTCAAGAAGTTATATACTGGACGGGTGAGGCCAGTACTGGAATATGGCATTGCAGCTTGGGCAACAGCAGCTAAGTCAAACTTTAACAAAATAAGTAGAGTCCAAAACCAAGGAATGCGAATCATAACTGGAAGCCTGAAGACAACGCCTATTAATGAACTAGAAAAGATCACTTGTTTACAACCAATGCAGGATAGAAGAGATAGCAGAGCCCAGCAACAAGCAGAAAAATTCAGAAGATTGACAGACCACCCTATGTACAACAGATTTAATGGTTTTGGAAAGGGAAGACTGAAGCGTACCAACTTTGTAGAAACTGCAAAACGAAGTATTAGGGCAGATCCTATACTTAACACATCAACAGTCAAGCCCATTTACAATGCACACAAGTTCCCAGCTTGGAGACAGCAGCAACTGCCTGAGATGATAGAAAACATTCCTGGTATTGAGAAAAAGAACACTCAGCATGAAACCGAAAGAAGAGAAATAACCCTAAACTACATAAAAGAACTTTACCCAAGCAGGAATTGGACTCATGCATATACAGATGGATCAGCCAAAAATTCAATAGAGAATGGAGGAGGAGGAATTCTCCTAAATTTAAAAAATGGAGTGAAAAAAAACACATTCAATGGCAACTGGAAAATTTTCAAGTAACTTCAAAGCGGAGATAGAGGCTCTGAAAACTGCAGCAGAAATGCTCCTGATGGAGGAAAATAAAGAGAAGCAAATAGCTATCTTCACAGATGCAAAGTCAGCTGTCTCAATACTGAAGAGCAATAACAGCACAGAACTAGCTGACCTAAGAGCAACACTCCATGGTCTATGCCAGAAATCCAAAAGAGTTGTAATACAGTGGATCCCATCACATTGCAGTATACCTGGAAACGAAGAGGCTGACAGACTGGCAAAAGAGGGCGGACGACTACCACAGCCTGACATAGACATAACCTATAATGAGGCAAAGAGGTTGATAAAAAGCACTTATAGAACCAAATGGGAATCAGAGCATCCAGGCCATCAGAAGGATGATGCATATTACAAACTCGACCGAAGAGAACAAGTAGCAATCTTCAGACTCCGCACAGGACATAACAGGCTGAAATACCACTTGTTCAGTAAACTAAAGATAGGAGATACCGATGAATGTAATTGTAGAACTGGAAAAATGACAGCAAAACATTTGCTGCAGGATTGCCCAACGTATGCAGAACAGAGAAAGATATTTTGGCCCACACCTGCTTCATTTGAGGACAAGCTCTATGGAGATATCAACAAGCTCAAGTTGACCGCAGCTTACTTTAACTACATACAGGTTGACATTTAAAGGTGCATGAAGACCCAGAGGCATGAAATGGAATATTGCTTGGATAGCAAATCCATTATGTGGAAAGTCCAAATCGAAAGCTCGCTGTGTGGGCTTCATAAAAGGTGGAAAAGTGTCCTAGTGGCACGAAATGGAATATTGCTTGGATAGCAAATCCATTACGTGGAAAGTCTGAATCAAAAGCCCACTGTGTGGGCTTCAAAAAAGGTGGAAAAGTGTCCTAGTGGCACGAAATGGAATATTGCTTGGATAGCAAATCCATTACATGGAAAGTCCGAATCGAAAGCTCACTGTGTGGATGTCATCTGCAGACTGCATACTTCTGGTTTCCGGAAGAACAGCCTATGGTGAACGAAAGGCCCAATATACGGAAGTGAGGCTAAGCAGCCATGTGCAGGACGTGACGATTCCTTGGGTGAGTCCAGTACCAGAGCGCTATGTATCGGCTCTGCAAGTATGGAAGCCTCCTTGGATGGCGGGGAATGCCCATGGTCTGCCCCTGCCTTCCCTTGAGGGCTGACCAGGATCTTTGACTGTTCTATATGGGCCAGCTGGGATGGGGGGATAACACCACAACAGTGAGAGTCAAACGTCCTAAGAAACCCCCGGGAAGGTTAACCCGGTCAACAAATGCCCGCAGAAGTCGGATGTGTCGGCCTAACGGCGCAAGAACGCAGCTCTGCTGTAAACAGGCACAACGCAATCACATCCGAAAAAAAACTCCGGATGATCGCAGAAGAAGAAGATACCATTTTATTACTTCTATTTTGCGCAGGCATCAATTGGTGGCCGGCTCCGTGGGTAAGGTGTTACGGGCGCAGTTCGTAATCCAGTATATCTCGTTCGAAACACTGCTGCGGGCGATTTGGCAGCAGACCGCCTTGTGTTGGTTTTTACGAAATGGTATGGGTGCAGATCGTTCAGAAATTAATTGCAAACTACTGAACGTAAACTTGCCAAAAGATCAGAAACAGCAACAACAACAACAAAATGCCGAGGGTGACTGCGACGTCATGTAAAGGATATGTAACCAACCAACCAACCAACCAGCCAGCCAGCCAGCCAGCCAGCCAACCAACCAACCAATTAGAAAATGTTTATAATTAATTTATAATCGTTTTCATTGTTCTCGATCTTTCTGATTTAACAATAGAATTAAATATTCTCTAAGTCTAGTGCTAAGTTTAATTTCCTCTGCCTTCGACAAATTTCCTAACGCAATTCAAAGACGCAAACAAAGGTTGTCTTCCAAGTACCCGACAGTGTTCAGACGCTACCACTCCTAGAATACAACTGAATAAGTTACTCACGCAACCAAAACACCTGTCTGGAGTATCCTTGAGCACAACACTGTCAGCCCGTCCCGTTAATGCGCCCCATTTAACTTGCTGTGACCTCGCCCTGAACCGTTGGCTTACCTGGCCACTAACGTGTTTTTTTCTCTGGTGAAATAAATCATCACATCAACAGTTTGAATCCGTTGTCCTTGTCATGTCTTAAGTATTCCAGCTGGCTCTTGTCATTTTTTTGGGGGGTCTGTGTCTAGACAGCTCCTCCTTCGTCTTCTTCGTTTCCGCCTTCTCTTCTTTTTCCTCCACCTTTCCTCCTCCTCCTCCTTCTTCTTCTTCTTTCTCTTCCTCTTCCTCTTTTCTTCGTCCTTCTCCTCTTCTCACTCACACGTTACTTGTGATTTCACTGTTTTAACTCATTTTGTGCCAAGCAGTGCAATCGGAGTCTCTTACACAATACTACTACTACACCCTTCCTAATTCTTCCTGCTCCATTAGCATGTGACATTAGCACCTCCTGTCCCATCAACGTGTGTCATTAACTCATCCTGCCCCATCAACGTGTGACATTAACTCCTTCTGTTCTATCAACGTGTGACATTAACTCCTTCTGTTCTATCAACGTGTGACATTAACTCCTTCTGCTCTATCAACGTGTGATATTAACTCCTCCTGCTCTATCAACGTGTGACATTAACTCCTTCTGCTCGATCATCGTGTGGCATTAACTCCTTCTGCTCTATCAACGTGTGACATTAACTCCTTCTGTTCTATCAACGTGCCATATTAACTCCTTATGCTCTATCAACGTGTGACATTAACTCCTTCTGCTCTATCAACGCGTTACACTAACACCCCCCTGCTGCATCACTGTGTGACATTAACTCCCCCTGCCCCATCAATGTGTGACATTAACTCCCATTGCCCTATCAACATGTGACATTAACTCCTTCTGCTCTATCATCGTGTGATATTAACTCCTCCTGCTCCACCAACGTGTGTCAATAACTCCTCCTGCTCCATCAATGTGTGACATTAACTCCTCCTGTTTCATCAACGTGTGACATTAACTCCTTCTGCTCCATCAATGTGTAACATTAACCCATCCTGCCCCATCAATGTGTGACAATACCTCCCCCTGCTCCATCAATGTGTGACATTAGCTCCCCCTGCCCCATCAATGTGTGGCATAAACTCCTCCTGCTCCATCAATGTGTGACATTAACTCCCCCTGCTCCATCAATGTGTGCCATAAACTCCTCCTGCTAAGCCAAGTTGCGAAAGTCGTGGCTACCGTTTTCATTAGCATTTTCCTCATGTTGGACGGGTAGTTTATTGTTCCGTCACCCTGCTACTGAGTTGAGTGCGTGGCGCGACGCTGTGAGCTGTGAGTTTCGTGTGAAATGCATTTAAATCTGCCCGAGGTTGTGGAGCGTGAACTGCGTGTTCAGAGCAATGTCGGCTGGCTATGTCCCAGAATTGACCGGTTTTTGTGCCTTATGCAGAAATGTGTGGCTGTTGGTAACTTCTGGTAACTGCCGCTTCCTTTGACGATGAACTGTGTTTTCGCGGAGGACTGTTGTTTTGGCATTCTGGAGACGGCATTATGTACAGTGAAATGCTTTTTACATCTGTCCGAGGTGTTGTGGCGTAAACTGTATGCTCGAAAAATGGCGTAGCTGGCTAGAAAACATCTAGAAAAGGAACAACAACATCTAGAAATATCTGCATGTATGGCGACTGGTTGTGTCGCAGAAGTGACTGGTTTTTTTGCCATATGCAGAAATGTGTGGCTGCTGGTCTTCTAGTGACTGCTGTTTCCATCGATTATGAACAGTATTTTCTTAGGGGACTTTTGTGTTGGCATTCTGGAGACGGCATTATGTACAGTGAATTTTTTTTACATCTGTCCGAGGTCTTTTGTTGTTGCGTGAACTTCATTTCGGAGAAAAAATGGCGTGGCTGGCTAGAAAACATCTGGAAACGGAACAACAACATCCAGAAATATCGAGACTTTGTAGGCGAACATCTGGTTGAGAAAGTGATTGTTACTTCCATCAAGGATGAACTGTATGTTTCGTAGAGGACTTTTGTGGTGACATTCTGCGGCAGCATTATTCACAGTGTGCCTTAACGGACTGTTGTTTGTCGAGACTCCTGTCTTTTCCACTTTTCACATGGGGCAGTGAGGAAAATGTTATGTGATATTCACTAGCACAGGAACAGAGCATAATGGGGACCACCCATTGGTGTGATGTTGGAACCGCGACTAACTAACTAACTGACTGACTGACTGGCTGACTGACTGACTGGCTGGCTGGCTACCTAACAACTTATGTTCAGGGACACCACGGGGTCGGCCCTGTGGCTGTGGGGTTCCTACACCGTGCGATACTTTCGACTAACAGCTTTTGCGGCAAGGGACCGAGCCATATGGGATAAGACCCGGTGTAATGCCTTTAAACTCCTATGCATTTTGTCCAGCTTGGACAGGGCTGATGTAATCAGCTCAGTGAGGACTCATTTGATAGATGCTGACGAAACACCGACTCTAGCCCGACTGCACGAACAGGGAGTATAGCCTGGTTAAGCACGCCAAGGAGAAAGGAGATAACATAAGATGGCGTTTGTTATTGTCACGCGATATTTAAATGGATGGATGATGTCAGAAACAATCCCGGCCTTTTCAGTCTTTCTTGGGGACCGGATTCTTCTGCGCAGGCGCGGAATAGTATTTCCGGTTTCGATCTTATTGCGTCGGATAAGTAAACTGCCTAGCATAATCGACTCCTCTTGGGATCAGTGAGCAAAAACACTTTGGGATGGCTGCTGCATCGGAGGACTGAGCACTCATGGAAATGCCCGATATGCAATGACGCCGTTGCACATAACATAACATAACATAACATATTTTTCCCCTCGCATATCCTATTACAGGACATCACTGCCAACACCAGTATTTTACCGCTGTTGTTGATTAATAACATAACATAATATAACATTATAACGCACCATAAGCTCTGTCAGATGTTTTACAAAACAGCGGAATGTTGTTCAAATGACATGCCTCCGTATCTGATCAACAAACACAACATGAAAAATACCCCCACAAAGGTAAGCTACCCGAGACATGTAAAGTGAGGGAGCGCATGTTTACCACAGACTTGCCATCCTTGTCTGCTGTCTGCTGTTCTACCCAACGTCCTTGACACAGAAATACAACAGGTACCAAAACGAACTTTTTCAGACGCCATATTTGTCTAGGTTAGCTCTCAGTGCGAACTTCCGTTGTAGTAATTTGCACCGGATGTTTTCGTTGCTTGGCGGGAATCCCACCCATTGACAGTGTTTACAGAACCCCTGTGGTCATTGACATCACATGATAATTACTTTCACATGTTTTGATTGGCACGCTAACAGGTACATAAATACTTCGTCTTTCTCCTTCTCGTCCTTCTTCTTCTTTTTCTTCTCATTCGTTTTCGTATAGATCATTGAACACAATATCTTCTTCTTCTTCTTCTTCTTCTTCTTCTTCTTCTTCTTCTTCTTCTTCTTCTTCTTCTTCTTCTTCTTCTTCTTCTTCTTCTTCTTCTTCTTCTTCTTCTTCTTCCTCAGCCTCCTGCTCTTCTTCCCCTTCTGCCGTTAAGATTCCCAGTGAAGTAAAGTCACATAACCATGCATACCAACCTCTGTGTATACCAGACATGATTGGTTGGATGTTTGCTGATTGTTGTTTACGGTCTGAGGCGACGTGTGAGGCAGCTAGTCGCCTCAGACCAACACTCTGTAGCCGCTGTTTACGACATGCGCATGGTGTTCACAGCGTTAATCGGTCTCCCTGGCTGAGGCTTTAGCAGCTTTCTCCGTAACCCCGAATACTCTCGTGGTTGACATGAGCGCACGACAATTGGAAGCGGTTCGAGTCGCGCCAGTGACTTATGAGAGTATGGAGCCGGTCGCTCAGAAAGTCGTGGCGTGCTGATGAGCTTAATCTAGCCAAGGAATCAACATACAGCTGAAAGATGCTGGTGTTGACCGCAATATTCTGAAAAGCGGGAAAAAAAAGCCTTTGGAACCCCGGTAACTCTTGCGATAGCATAACACAGAACATACAAACATATAGCTAATGTTGGATGTCGTTGTCAGTACGTTGCCATCACCCCCAACTTCAGGTTTGTTATTCTAGGCAATTTTACGTTCAGTAGTTTGCCATTGCTTTCTGAGCGAGACTTTAACGTTGAAGTCAAATTTAATACCGGTGTATGTAGGGATTGATCCTCCCTACCTTACCGTCAATGTACCGGGAGTGTAAGATCAAACGCATTATGCCCCGTGACACACAAACCTGTCAATATACACGGGAGTCGAATCTCCTGCCTACAACTTACATCATTGCCTTGCTTTAAAACACAACAAAACGAGTGATAGACGTGTGGTTCGCCGCACTGCCAGCTAGATACCACTTATAAAGTGTCATTACTAGCAAACTCTTTTATCCAGCTAAACCCATTCCTTTGTCCTCTTAATTCCTTTCTGTACTTCTATTCCTTTTCGGGTATTAGGCCGGATTCTATAAACAATATAAAAAAAAAAATTAGTTGCATGTCCTTCACAGGACATAGCAGTCAACCCTACCATTTTTGGCTGTTCGTGATTCCTGGGCAAGTTTTACGTTCAGTAGTTTGCCATTGCTTTCTGAATGACCAGCACCTATACCTTTTTTTTTCGAAAAAACCAGCACCACGGTGTTTCGAACCCGGGTATATGGGATTACGAATCGCGTCCGTAACACCTTCACCACGGAAACCGTTCTATAAACAATGCAATACCCCCCCCTCCCCCCCCCCCCCCCGTCCCACAAAAAAACAAAACAAAAAAAACTGCGGAGGCAAGATTAGCAACCTAAACATAATCCCTGCTAGTCCGCATGTTCTGTGGCGAATCCCGACCTGCTAAAATCCTAGACTGATCGTAGAAGTGAAAATCTATGACCAGGTTTCTAAACCATGCTGGTTTCTAAGCTTGGAGAGGGAAGCACAGTTCTGCGACACAGTCCCCGCAGAAATGTTCCTTTAGTACAGGTCAGGTGGAACGTCTTTACACCAGTGTGACACCAGCGATTAGTGCCAGCCTTTTCAGGACGATATCACTCAGACGACCCGAATGTCAATTCGCTGGTCAATAGTCTCAATGAATGAATCACGCACAAAAAAACAAAAAAAAAACAAGAAAAACGAGAAGTAGATTGTGAGCTTTACTAGAACACGATTAGAAGAAACAAACTGGACGTTGCGGCTAAAGCCTTCATCAGCACAAAACAAACAAACACAAACCGACACAACAACATGAAAAACACTACCTGAAAACATAAAGGTTACTTATTTGTATCCTTGTTGTAGCGGATTACGTCTTAAACGATCAATGCATGTGATGACTATCAGTGGATTGAGTGTGAAATTCGGCCAGACGATTTAGAAACAACAACTACAATTTTAACAAGAAACGCAACAACAACAGCAACAGCATTATCCATTTGCGTAGGTGGGTTTTCTTTCCATTGATCGCAAACCACAACGCTGTTTCCAAAAATAATTATAGTGCACTAATTAACGTTTAAGTACAGTGCACTAACTGATGTTTAAGTACAGTGCACTAATTAACGCTTAAAGCGGATTGCACAACACGGTTCTACACTCACGTTTAGGTTCATTACACACAAGTTCCAATTCTGACTCATGACGCGAAAAGGGTTCATTTTCTTACTTCACTAGCACACAAGAACATGGCTAGAGGTCTTCTGTTATTCAGCATTTCTAACATAGTTAGTTCATCATCATCATCATCATCATCATCATCATCATCATCATCATCATCATCATCATCATCATCATCATCATCATCATCATCATCATCATCATCATCATCATCATCATCATCGGCACTTGTGACGTTAGACATCATTGGGGAGCAATAATTGATGTTGCAGTGCCCGATAGGTGGCACTGCATAATGTCATTCCGTGATACTGTACAATGCCTTTGATGTCCGTCTGTCCATTTTCTTTTCGGGCGTCCTCTTGCTCTCATATTAAATCTTCTTTGGTGTAGCGCCTGTATTGGTAACTGATTGTGTTGTATTCTAACGATATGGCCGAATCATTTGAACTCCTGCCTTTCAATGTTTCTGGCATAAGGTGTTAATGCCGCATTTATGTATTTATGTGTCAAAAATAGATTCGATTTCTGGATTCTCATCTGGATTTCTTTACGTTAAACTGTGGAGCTGTCAGTGATGAGTATGGCGAACGATTTCACCAGGACATTGCTACTATGGAGACAAGGTATTAAGGCAATTTGAACCCTTCAATGCTTATTGATTACTGCTGGGATGTGATAAAAGCCAACTCATCGACTGACTACAAGAAGCAAGCAAAGAGAGCTCGAAAAGCGACAGAGTAATGGCGGAATGGGTTAAAATGTGCCTTTTTGAAACATTTATATGTGAACTGTAAATAATGTTTTAATGTTTTCTATCATGTTATGATGAAATATCAGTTAATTGAGTATGTAACCAAAATTTTCATAATGCTAAAGTAGAAAGACTAAATGTTCATCCCAGAGAATTAAACAAGCATACTTTATTTGTAGTAATGTAATGTAAATTCATAATTAAAACAAACAAACAAACAAACAAACAAACAAACAAACAAACCCATAGCCATTTTGCGAATTTTATTATGATATTTGAAATCAGCATGTTAAAATCAATAAGAAATGGAGTATTTAAATGCACCTCTTGGTGGTAGATTACTTATGGACAAGGTAGAGGTGATCGTTCGCTCGTGGGACCAGATGGAGAAGGTGGGGAAACAGACTGAGAACCCGTATGTGGAAAGAATGAAATTGCGGGGGATCGGCAGGGGTTCTGGAAGAAACTCAAAAATGAGAGGGAAGATACGGTGAACTTTCAATCAGATAGCGCTGGGAACGTTTACTAACATGACTCTTCACCGGCTGTTGAAAGAGGGGACGGAGCACTATGGGAATGTCCGGAGAGCATTGATGTCGGTTCTAGGCATGGAGGAATATCAGCAGCAGAGTTGATCCAGAAAACCAAAGACCGAGATCTGTGGAGAGCCATGAACGCCTACGCCAGCCGGCACGGCACTTGATGATGATGATGACACAGTGAAAGACTTGTGGGTACAACAGCGCGCACGCATGCACGCACGCACAAACACACACACACACACACACACACACACTCGCACGCATAGAACGATATCTCGCCTGCCGATCTAATGACGTCATCGTTTATGTTTGGAATCCAGATTTTACCTCCAGTGGCTAAAACTGGACCATACTTTTGTGACGTCAACGATAGAGATGTATTTGTTATTGTCAGACCTGGTTGTTTTTTAACAGTCGTTTTCTACAAGGTGACACAGTGAATGACTTGTGGGTACAACAGCGCGCACGCATGCACGCACGCACAAACACACACACACACACACACACACACACACACACACACACACACACACACACACGCACTCGCACGCATAGAACGTTATCTCGCCTGCCGATCTAATGACGTCATCATTTATGTTTGGAATCCAGATTTTACCTCCAGTGGCTAAAACTGGACCATACTTTTGTGACGTCAACGATAGAGATGCATTTGTTATTGTCAGACCTGGTAATTGTTTTACATAATTTAATTTGTTTGCCTTCGGGGTTTGCTTATTCAGGCCGTATTGTTTCCACATTTGCTGTTAATGTTTTTATCGTCTAGTGATATGTTGGAGAGTTAAGGAACTTAAATAGGTCAAAACTATTAGGGATGTTCACTTGAAACCCGTTCCAATGGCTTGATTACAAAAGCGTGAAAGAAACATTAACAGGTGTGGTAGAATTAAACAAAGCATTCATTTTGAACGAATTATGCACCATGGGTTAGTCAGAACAAGTCGCCGTAGGCATTCAGGCAAGCATCCAATTGCTTAGGTAGGCGGCGAATGCAGTCCGCAAAAAAGGATTGTGGTTGCTCACTGAACCAAGTGTTTACCGCGTTCATTGTGTCTGCATCTGCGTGAAATCGTTGCCGTTTGAGAGCTTTTTGTTTTTAGAGGTCCGAACAAATGAAAATCACATGGCGACAAATCAGGACTATAGGCTGGATGTTACGGAATTTCTCACTTCTTCCTTGCTAATGCTTCCTGCACAGTCTTTGCGACATGCGGACGAGCATTATCGTGCAACAAAATCACACCGCGAGAAAGCATGCCGGGTCATTTATTCTTGATGGCTTTTTTGCAGCTTGTCTAGTGTTTGCAAGTATTGGGTAGCTTTGATGTTGACACCAGGTTCTTTAAAGTCGGCCAACAATAGCCCTTCATAATCAAAAAATGCGCGCAGCATAACCTTATCAGCGGGAACCTGTAACTTGAATTTTGTGGCTTTTGGTGATCCAGCATGCGTCCATTGCATGCTCTCTCTTTTGCTGCTCGGCTCAAATTGGTGACACTATGATTCATTGCCTGCCACTGTGCGGAAGAGAAATGCATCACCCTCCAATCTGTAACGCAGCAAGTGATTCAAACACCATCCCATGCGTTCCTCTTTTTTGGTGGTCGGTCAACATCCGTGGTACCCACGGTGAACACATCTTCCGATATTGCAGTTTCTTACGAACGACCTTTTTAATTGTCCCAATTGACGCGTCAAATTCTTTCGCTAGCGAACGTATTCTTCGACAACGGTTCATCTGTACTGCTGCATCAATTTTGGCGATGGTTTTTTTCTGTTGCAAAAATATGCGTTAGACCCGGCCGTCGAAGATCTGTCGTGAACTGACGTCCTTTCCGAAACATTCGTGCCCAGTTTGTCACTGTTGTCTTCGACACACATTTGTTACCGTACGCTGCCTGCATTCTTCGATGAATGTCCACTGGTCTAGATCCTTCAAATGAAAGAAACTGAATCACCGCTCTTTGAGCTTCTTTGGACGGATTTTGGATCAACCCGACCATTTTCTCAACGGTCAGAAACAGAACCTATGCATCATGGGACGATAAGCACGTGCTCTTGTATTCATTGGACAGTACTTATCACATGATTATGACATGATAATGTTCAACGTACGCAATTATGCGCAGTGCGGCACGAACGGATTTTAAATGAACGCCCCTTATATATACAATAGATTCCACTGGATGCCCGCGTGACAGCGATACGTGATGCGTTTGCACTTAAACTTCCGCTGATATCCGCGTATGGGGTTCAACCCCTACACCAATCAGTTGGACTACAACTCTGACTTCTCTTTCAAAAATGAATGGCAAACTACTCAATGTAAGATTGCCTAGAAGACCCACTTGGTGTTGGGGTTGATGGCA
This sequence comes from Cepaea hortensis, assembly GCA_963921405.1. Classification (NCBI taxonomy): domain Eukaryota; kingdom Metazoa; phylum Mollusca; class Gastropoda; order Stylommatophora; family Helicidae; genus Cepaea; species Cepaea hortensis. The sequence goes on along the minus strand of OY992880.1, from coordinate 131,531,634 downwards.
ACGTTCTGCACAGGGCATGCAATATCTAAAATAAAAGAGATTCCACTGGAGATGTATGGTTTGTGGGAACCGGTCGACGTGGCTGAAAGTGCGCTCTATCTTGAACTCCCAGTACGCTGATGGCAAGCAGGGCGTTTAATCCCTAAATCGGCATTAGTGTGGACTTTATGATGATGATGATGATGATGGCGATCATGATGATGACGATGATGATGATGACGACGATCATGATGAAGACGTTCATGATGGTAAAGATGATGAAGACGTTGATGATGCCATTGATGATGCCGATCATAATAATGATGATGATCGTAATGACGACAATCATGACGATTATTTCTAGTTCAGAAAGCAATGGCAAGCTACTGAACCTAATATTGCTTTTTACAACCAACCTGGGGTTGATCATATTGCCCTTCAAAGAACATCCAATTTTAATATGTTCTTCTTTCCTGTCTTCTTCTGCAGTGTGAGACTGCTAGTAGAGTATAGTCCCACAACCGCAAAAGTCAAACCCTTTGTAGACCAGATCATGCTTGGTTGGATGTTAGCTGATATTTTCTAACCGGTGTGAGATACGCAGTCTCGGACCAACCTTCTTTAATGGCCTTTTATGACATGCAGAGGAAGTTTACTATATTATTTTTTCCCCGTCCCCTGTGGTTATACACGGGCGATGAGCGTGTAATATCATTATCATCAGCTGGCGTAGGCGATCATGCTTCTCCATATCTGACGGTACTGACCACATTACCTATAGAGTGTTTTGCCGCTAAGAATATTGCGATCTACCCCCATACACAATTAAACAATATGTTAACATCCCGCGGAGAAACAATACGCCTAAAAACATGCACATACCTTACAAGGACCCCAAGCCAAGAGAGTCGAAATGCCAAGATAATCGAAATGGCAAGAGAATCGAAATAAGATAATCGAAATGGCAAGAGAATCGAAATAAGAGAGTCGAAATGACAAAAGAGTCGAAATGCCAAGAGAGTCGAAATGACAAGAGAATCGAAATGCCAAGAGAGTGGAAATGACAGTGGGAAAATTAATAAAACTAATATAATAATGACTAAGCAAAATATTAATAAATACATTAAAATGCATACGTGTCTCTCACGAGAGTAAGAATTGGCACGACAAGACACGAGAAGCGCATGGGGAAAATGAGGGCTGTCATCAACCAACACAGAACTGGCGCTAATAGCCCCGGACGCTGATGCATATGTTGGGGGAGGATCTGAGCACCTATGGACATGTCCGGAGTGCAAGGATGATATCCCAACATATAAATAATGTTTCTGCCGTTGAAGTTATTTCAATCGTTATCCATAACAACACAAACACGAGTAATGAAAACATTATTATACATTAAAACACACAGTATATTCTCTCTCTCTCTCCCCCCCCCCCCCCCCCCGCATTTCCATCCTGTTTGAGGATATTGCGATCAACACCAGCATCTTTCAGCTGTATGTTGATTCCTAGGCTAGATCACGCTCATCAGCACGCCACGACTTTCTGAGCGACCGGCTCCATACTCTCGTAAGTCACTGTCGCGACTCGAACGCCTTAAAATTCTCGTGCGCTCACGTCAACCACGAGAGTATTCGGGGTTACGGAGAAAGCTGCTAACCCCTCAGCCAGGGAGACCGGCACACCGTATATGAAGGATTAAATTATTCCGGCTCGGGCCGGAGGGAGAATTGTGAAGGAGGACTCTGCTGCTTTCACTGAAACCACAAGTAGCCTGACTATGGAAGTCATGGCAGTAAGTAAAGCAATAACATGGCTCGAGACACAGACATTCACTAGGGCATGTTTCCTTAGCGACTCAATGAACATGATCAAGAGGATAGAGATGGGGGGGGGGGGGGGAATCCGAAGAGAATGGTTGCTGCCTCTGGATCGGTCTCGGCTGGCAAAGATTAGTTTCATCTTCGTGCCAGGGCATGCGGGAGTACAAGGAAATGAGCGGGCTGATAAGCTCGCAGGTGAGGCTACTGTGGAGGGCGGACGCGCCATGGACCAGGCTGACATTCTGAACGCTCTACGAGAAGTAAGACTTTTGCGTGAATCAAGTGATGACTGTGAATTTACAACCATGGCCAGACTGTGAGAACAGCAAATTAAAAGAGGGGTGGTCAAACTAGAACACTACGCAGGAAGCTAAAGAAGATTGATAAACCAACACAGAACTGGCGTCGTTAGCCGCTACACGCTGCGGGATTTGCTGAGGAGGGGATCCGAGCACTTATGGACTGAATGGTTCGATGTGCAATGAGGATGATCTCTCGACTAACTAACTAAATTATTCATTGCCGAAGGATACTATATCGCCAAACTATGACCTCCCATTTAGACAGAAGGACGATATATCGCCATACTAGGGTCATCGTTTTATTTGTTTTGTTTCGTGGTATCTTCCACAATTTGTATGCTCAGTGAACTGACATTTGCATGATACTATTTGTTCATGTTGTGTGTGTGCGCCATATTTGGTCCAAACCTACGTTTTGCTTGGCACTGAATAGTTGTGACGGCTCCGTGGCGAAGGGTTTATGGACGCTGTTCGTAATCCCGTATACCTGTGTTCGAAACACAGCTAAAGGCGATTTGGCAGCAGACCGCCTTACGTTGGTTTTATTATGAAATGGTATGGGTGCCGGTCGTTCAGAAAACAAAGATAAACTACTGAACGTAAACTTGCCAAGAGATCACGAACAGCCAAAAAATACTGGGGTTGACTGCGACGTCATGTTAAGGATATGCAACTAACTAACTAACTAACTAACTAACTAACTAACTAACTAACTAACTAACTAACTAACTAACTAACTAATTAACTAACTAACTAACTAACTAAACTAAACTAAACCAAACTGACTGACTGACTGACTGACTGACTGACTGACTGACTGACTGATTGACTGACTGACTGACTGACTGACTGACTGACTAACTAACTAACTGAATCAGTTAAAGATAACCCGGTTTCATCATCGTCATCATGATTGTCGTCATCACCATCACCACCACCACCAATATCATCATCATCATCATCATCATCATCATCATCATCATCATCATCATCATCATCATCATCATCATCATCATCATCATCATCATCATCATCATCATCATCATCATCATCATCATCATCATCATCGAAATCAGCGTCGTCATCACCATCCTTATATATAATCATCACGATCGTCGTCATGTTCGTCATCCTCATCATCGTCATCATCTTCATAATTATCGTCATTTTCATCATCATCGTCATCATCATCATTATCACCATCATGATCGTCATCATCATAATGTTCGTCATGGTCACCATCATGAACGTGATCATCTTCATCGTTATGATCAACATCATGATCATAATCATGATCATGATCATGATCATCATCATCATCATCATCATCATCATCATCATCATCATCATCAATCATCATCATCATCATTATGATGATGATGATGATGATGATCATCATCATCATCATCATCATCATCATCATCATCATCATCATCATCATCATCACCATCATTATGATCATCATCATCATCATCATCATCATCATCATCATCATCATCATCATCATCATCATCATCATCATCATCATCGCCGTCGTCATTGTTATCGTCATCATCATAGTGAGAAATAGTGAGAAAGAACATCAGCGTTAAAACAGACATTTTGACTGTCAAACAAAGTGAAAGAACAAAAGCGGTGTAAAAAAAAAGAAAGAATGGAAAGTTTCGGAGATTTAAAATATGCATTATTTGCTGTTTGGTTTGCAAATTTATTCTTTCATGCCTCGGTACACACAACAAACAGAAACTCACAGCCGCATCAAAAAGAAAACACACAGCCGCATCAAACAGTCACAGAATCATTTTGCGGAACCATGACATTTTACTGAATAAATCCTCAAATGTAAAACAGCTAACTTGGCGCGGATTGAACCCTCCAGCCGGAAGAACAATTGCATAGAATACCAACCTGGGTTTGATCGCAAAGTTAAGCAAAGTATGTACAACATTAAAAGAACATGCACGAATGAAAGGACAAGCAAAATAAAAAGGATATGCAACATTAAACAGACGTGCAACATAAATAGGACATGCAACATTAAACGGACAGACACAATTTGAGAATATCACTCAAAAAATAATAAGGGAGTTAATGTATAAACATTTAGCAGTAAAATTGCCTCCTCACGGTTCGAGTTGTCTTATCAGGGGATCTAAAACTGTTACTGCCGTCATTCATGTCTCATACATTTATTTCCTATACGTTTCCAATCATACGTTTATTTTGAATAGTCCTATTTAAAGGTTTACAGATGAGAAGGTCAATTTCATTGCACCGGGTGTTATCCCAGTTGGCTTCATCTCTTTTCGCAGGACGAAAAGCAAGAACTCCGTAGCTCCAGCGACAACCACCAGGAGTCTCCGAGAAAATTAAACTCGTGAACCGTACAACGTAATCCAGGATGAACTCACGAACCCACAGGGCAGAATAAACAGAGGAAGACATAAACACACCGAAGAAGATAAGTAGAGCAAGAAATGAATAATTTAGCGAGGGCATGGACGGGACAGCATGGGCTAGCTAAGGGTGGGAGGGCTTGGACGGAGCAGCATGAGATAGCTAAAGATGGGAAGGCATGAACAGAGCAGCATGGAATAGGTAGAGATGGGAGGGCATGGACAGAGCAGAATGAGATAGCTAAGGATAGGAGGACATGGACGGAGCAGATGGGAAGGCATGAACAGAGCAGCATGGAATAGGTAGAGATGGGAGGGCATGGACAGAGCAGAATGAGATAGCTAAGGATAGGAGGACATGGACGGAGCAGATGGGAAGGCATGAACAGAGCAGCATGGAATAGGTAGAGATATGAGGGCATGGACAGAGCAGAATGAGATAGCTAAGGGTGGGAGGGGAAGATGGGACAGCATGGGATAGCTAAGGGTGAGAGGGCATGGACGGAGCAGCATGAGATAGCTAAAGATGGGAAGGCATGAACAGAGCAGCATGGAATAGGTAGAGATATGAGGGCATGGACAGAGCAGAATGAGATAGCTAAGGGTGGGAGGGGAAGATGGGACAGCATGGGATAGCTAAGGGTGAGAGGACATGGACGGAGCAGCATGAGATAGCTAAAGATGGGAAGGCATGAACAGAGCAGCATGGAATAGGTAGAGATGGGAGGGCATGGACAGAGTAGAATGAGATAGCTAAGGATAGGAGGACATGGACGGAGCAGCATGAGATAGCTAAAGATGGGACGGTTCAGAGTGAATTGGCTGAGAGTTGGTTCCCCAATGGGTGAGTAAATGGTAAAAGAAGAAGAACTGCAGTACGCACTTGACGAGATGCCGTGAAATATGCCAGGCAATAAATTGTACAACCTATTGTATGTGGCTTCATAATTCAAATTCTTCTTTGAATGAACGAGATCGAACCATTAACGGTATGGGTGTTTGGCTTTCCATTTTTTTTTTGGAGGTGTGCACAATTGTTTATTACAAATATATGTTACAACAGCACAGTATTAAAACCGTATAATCTCATGCACTGGTAAGCAACAACACGAGGCAGTGGAGTCTCACCCTGAAATACAACAATAAGTCATTAACATGTAAAATTATTGTAAAGAAGTAACAGAAGATAAACAACCACAGAACAGGTTAAACACATGCCTAGACATATACAATGCAATTGTTAACACAACAGGACTATATACGAATTATGTCACATGTTACAATAATTACAACGATTTCTCAAATGTGGAGAACAACCATTTCAAAAGCAAGACACGTGTAGATTCAACTGAATTCAGGCAACACTTTCCAAACGTATTACACATTTCTCTAGCTAATCTACAAAACTGAAATTATAGTCTGTCCAGAAATGAATGCCTTCATTCACAATCAATTATTTGAAAACTGTCTGTTGCATCGTTATGAAATTTTTCCTGTCGTCTTATATTTACCACCACCCAAGGAATATGTCTTTGATAGGTCCAAAAGTAACTTAAATCATGGAAAGCGGCGACATTTATTTGATGTTTTGGTGGAAAAATAAGTGATTTCTCGCTAACAAACTTGTTTTACAGTAATTTTCCGTCAATTCGGATGACGACACAAGGCTCAACTCGAGGCACTTGTCATAAGGCCAATCCCATGTTCCACCAGAAAATTAACTATTCAGCGCTAATGTTTCCGTGTGAAGGCGTAATACATGTAATAACATGCACTTCATCTGTGTCCCGTAAATTATATACCGCATATAAACAAACTTTGAAATCTGCTGTACAATCTCCAGAACAAATTTGTTTTTGTTGGGTGGACATAATGATAAGGTTATATGCTAAATCTCATCATTTTCCCTCAGTTGGTTACTGAGATATGGAATTTTATATTGGGGCAGACAAAAGTAAACATACATATAGTCTAAGTATCACTACAAAACCACCCATGTTCAAACTCTTGCTATTCTAGCTTTTTGCTAGCAGACAACACAACACTATGTCAGTATCCTAAGACCTCATGGAATTCCAATGTTTTAAAATACTAGTTTCCATGCCCTAACATGGGTCTTTGCTTGCTTGCTTGTGTTCGTTGGCTTGAGCTCCAACGCGAAGTCCTGTATGTCGGATGAAGGCATCCTGTTGTCCATCATCAGTGTGATGTCATACAGGACCTGAGGTTTGCGTGAGTATCCGTTGTCCCATGTCTGGCTTATTGGTGTGCAGACTGATGGTTCCTCGTCGTACAGGCAGACACTCTCCGACTTCGGAGGAATCGGCGATGCTACTGACTTTAGCCAGGACCCCGAAGGGACCTGATGCCCAGGACGCTCGACGAGGACGCGCCAATAGGTCTTGGCCAGTATGTAACCCAGCCCTGGTGCCTTGGAAACACCTCTGCGTCACACATGGGTCTTTCAAACAGATTGTTTAACATGGGACATAACTCTCATTCGGCTATTATGCCTTAATATAGTCCTGGTGTTAATATGTTGTGCTTTCTTGTGTTTGTTTGCTGATCAAGACGTGTCACCGTTTGTGACTGTTTTCCGTTTTCTAAAACTGCATTGTCGGTCTCCCTGGCGAAGGTGTTTAGGACGTTGTTCGAAATCCCGTATACCCACGTACGAAACACAGCAGCGCGAGATTCAGCAGTGGATCGCGTCGCGTTGGTTTCTTACGGAAAGGTGAGCCGGTCGTTCAGAAAGCAGTGGCAAACTACTGAACATACATCTTGCCAAGACATCACAACATCAACATATGCTGGAGTTGACTGCAACGTCCTGTAAAAGATCTGCAACAAACTGTATTATTATAACAATGTCCACGTCCTTGCATGGGTCTCCAAAAACATTGTTTAGCATGGGGTATTCGTCTCATTCGGCTATTATGCCTTAATGTAGTATATGTAGTCCCTTCCCCATGCTAATGTGTTGTTCTTTTTTATCCTTGTTTGCTGATGAAGACGTGTCACCGTTTGTGGCTGTTTTCCATTCTGTGTTCTGTAAAGCAGCATTAATTAGTTCATGTTTTTTGTGTGTGTTTTGTCTTCAAACTGTATGATAAGGGATGTAATTCACCCAAAAACAAAACTTAAAAGGGAAACAACTGCTATTCTTCTACAGAAAGCAAACTTTGGGAACAGGCAAACAATGAACTGCGCACAAAACACAAAGAGAAATGGGGCGGGATGGAAACGGGATAAAATGAGGTCAGTTGATGCATTCCTGTGTATGAAGCCACCTGCTACTTTTTATAGAGAGGACTGGTATCTTTTTGTTTTGGGGGAACGGGGGTCGTCGGTGAGTAAGAAAAGAACAGTTCCGCGGATAAAAATAGAGGCGGATAAAACCCGAAGGAAGAAAGTGAAGTAGAATATTTTACTCCAGACAGCCCAGGGCCTACACCTGTCGCTAGGAATTCTTTCTTTCTTGTAAAGCCATTCTTCCATTCAAGAATATTATGCTGTGT
>OY992880.1:131476113-131521113 GCA_963921405.1 Cepaea hortensis | reverse complement strand
CACACACACACACACACACACACACACACACACACACATACACACACACACACACACATACACACACAGAGACACACACATGCACGGCACGCACGCACGCACACATTTGTAAGGCCTCGTGGTTCTCCAGGGGCTAGAGCCGCCCCAATGAGGTCCCACGTCCCTGTGTGTCATTCTGATGACCGCCGCCCCATGAGGTCCCACGTTTCTGTGTGTCATTCCGATGACTGCCCTCCCATGAGGTCCCACGTCCCTGTGTGTCATTCCGATGACCGCCCTCACATGAGGTCCCACGTCCCTGTGTGTCATTCCGATGACCGCCGCCTCATGAGGTCCCACGCCCATGTGTGTCATTCTGATGACCGCCGCCCCATGAGGTCCCACGTCTCTATGTGTCATTCTGATGACCGCCCTTCCATGAGGTCCCACGTCCCTGTGTGTCATTCCGATGACTGCTTCCCCATGAGGTCCCACGTCCATGTGTGTCATTCCAATAACCGCCGCCCCATGAGGTCCCACGTCCCTGTGTGTCATTCCAATAACCGCCGCCCCATGAGGTCCCACGTCCCTGTGTGTCATTCCGATGACTGCCTCTGCTAGTGGCTCTGACATTCTACCATTACATAAATTTTTTAAAATGTGGCAGTAGATTTTCTTGCGTTGGTATTTATACAATGGTCTGTGTACTGGTCATTCAGAAAGCAATGACAAACTACTGAACGTAAACTTGCCAAGAAATCACCAACAGCCGTATAATATTGGGGCTGACTGCGACGTCTTGTAAAGGATGTGAATTAGCTATTTGTTTTATTTAGATTATTTTCTTCCTTCCTTCTTCCTTATACCCTTTCTCTGCCTTGTGTATGTATATTCATCAGTGTTTCTTATTTATACTTTAATCCTATTTATTTCCCTTTGTCCGTATTTTATATTCGTTCTTATTTCCCCTTGCCTGTAACCTTTATTCTTTCTTATTTCTGCTTCTGGTAGCTACCGTTTCTGGAATTGATCGAATAATTCTACTGTTTGTCACTGTTATGATTGATCAAACTGCTGAATATAGTTAATCACTGTATCTGTTATCTGATATCGAAGCGTTATCCTCATTGCGTAGCAGACAAATCTATCGGCCCGCCAGTCTACACCCTGGCACTTAATGTAAACAGTGACAACAATAAAGAACACCAGTACACGTGCCGAGGCCTATTAATAAATGCTGCTAATCCCATGTTTGTAGAACAATCGGCATGTGATTGACGTAGGTTATAGAGCCAGTTCATTAATTAATTAATTCATTCATTCATTCATTCATTCATTCATTTTCGGTCAGAAGCAAGATGTCCCGCGTCCGATACACCCATCTGGAGATCATCTGCTACATCCTGCACCTAACTTCTCTTTGGCCTACCTCTTCCTCTCTTCCCAGGCATATACCCCTCCATTATTGTTCTCTAAAAACTTTCATGACGTTCCAAGTGACCAAAATATTTCAATGTTCTTTGTTTTATCGTCTTTAGTAGCCAACCTTCTTCAGTATTCAGATCTCGAAATGTGAAGCAGTAATTGATGTAGAGTAGGTTACAGAGCTCATTAAAGCGGTAATTGATGCAGGGTATAGAGCGAATTATAACATCAGTTAACGTTAACAGGTTACAAAGAGAATTAAAACGGTAATTGATGTAGGTTATAGAGTGATTTAAAACAACAATTGATGTAGAATAGTCACAAAGCGAATTAAAACAGTACTAAGATCGGTCACATAATGAATTAAATAATAACGAATAACGAATTAAAGCGCACGTGAATGAAGACAACAACATTAAAAGTGGGTGGACAACATCAAGAAATGTACTGGAAGTCATCTATCCGAAAGCACCATGAAGCCACAAGACAGAGCGTGTTGAAGACTCACACCAGCCCACAAAATCAATAGCTTGCCTCTGGAAGATCTGAAGCGGAAGATTCTCTCTGCTAATTAAGCAAGGACCGCCGCAATAATAAAGCCTACCTGAATTTACTTTCTGCTACACTGAACTTGAATATAAAGAAGCATTAACAGTCTTTTATATTTTCCGGTCCTGGCAAGAAAGACTTTGAAGTCTGTCGGTCCGTGTCTAGTGAGAATAGCCTGGCTATTTCAGTGTGTTGTTGTTGTTGACTGTTAGGCTTCATTTGGTTGTTTGTTCTTGATGTCTTTGGCTTAGGAGCCTCGTTGTAATATGAATAGTTCTGTTTAACATAATTAAGGGATTCAGTAGCAGTGGAAGTGGAGTGGTGGAATTGGAATGGAGGGAAAAAAGTGGTAGAATTGAAGTGGTGGAATTTGTGGTGGTGGAATTGGAGTGGTGGAATTGTGGTGTGGAATTGTCGTGGCGTGATTATCGTTGTGGTATTATAGTGGCATGATTGTCGTACTGGTATTGTTGTTGTGAAATTGTCGTGGCGTAATTGTCATAACGATATTTTCGTGGCGAAATTGTCGTAGTGGAAATGTCGTTTCGGCATTGTCGTGGTGGAATTGCCGTGGTGGAATTATCGAAGTAGAATTGTCGTGGTGAAATTGAAATGGTGAAATTTTCGTTGTGATATTGTCATGGTGGATTTATTATGGTTGAATCGTCGTATTGGCACTGACGTTGTGGAATTGTCGTAGTACAATTGTCGTGATGGAATTTCAGTGGTGGAATTGTAGTTATGGAATCGTCGTGATTGAATCAGATTTATTACTCAATCTGCGTAGGGTTGGGATCAATCCAGTTTCATATCAAGATTACCAGATACATCCCAACACAGCGTGCGAGATTGGGAACGGTGACGTCAATTCAGATACGCCACAGCTTCAAACAATGGTTACTGGGTGTTTTTTTCCCCCCTTGAATATCTGGTAAGTGTTTGAGAATAAAATGTGACAAGGAAAGACACTGGTCATCTCACCGTACTTTGCCGTGGGACAGAATATTTGACAGTGCAACTTTAAACACAGGGCAGCTTGTGTCACGGGACCACCTTTTTTCTGTATTCTGTTCTTGATGTGACTTCAACTGTTGTATTTTTATTATACATAGCCATTAGGTTCAGCAGCCACAACATGCAACAACAAAAACAATTAATAATAATAATAATAATAATAATAACATATAATAATTTGAACATATTGCAGTATTGGGATCAACTACATCAATGAGAAATAACAACTTTAGAAAACAAAAAACACAACTGTATTTTGAAAACACAGACCCGGTCAACAAATGCCTGAAGAAGTCGGATGTGTCTGCTGAAAGGTGGAAATATCGCAGCACTGCTGTAAACAGGCACAAGACAACAATTACGTCTAAAACAAAATTCCGATCGAACGTAGAAGAAAAAGAATACATTCATTGCCTTAACTCAACCCCAGATCAATATTACTTTAACCCAACCTCAGATCGATTTTACTTTAACTCAACCCCTGAAAGATATTACTCAACCCAGACAGATATTACTTTCACCCAACCCCAGACAGATATTACTTTAACCCAACCCCAGACAGATATTACTTTAACCCAACCCCAGACAGATATTACTTTAACCCAACCTCAGACAGATATTACTTTAACCCAACCCCAGACAGATATTACTTTAACTCAACCCCAGACAGATATTACTTTAACCCAACCCCAGACAGATATTACTTTAACCCAACCCCAGACAGATATTACTTTAACCCAACCTCAGACAGATATTACTTTAACCCAACCCCAGACATATATTACTTTAAACCAACCCCAGACAGATATTACTTTAAACCAACCCCAGACAGATATTACTTTAACCCAACCCCAGACAGATATTATTTTAACCCAACCCCAGACAGATATTACTTTAGCTCAACCTCAGATCGATTTTACTTTAACTCAACCCCTGAAAGATATTACTCAACCCCAGACAGATAGTACTTTAACCCAACCCCAGACAGATATTACTTTAACTCAACCCCAGACATATATTACTTTAACCCAACCCCAGACATATATTACTTTAACCCAATTCCAGACAGATATTACTTTAACCCAACCCCAGACAGATATTACTTTAACCCAACCCCAGACATATATTACTTTAACCCAACCCCAGCCAGATATTACTTTAACCCAACCCCAGACAGATATTACTTTAACCCAACCCCAGACAGATATTACTTTAACCCAACCCCAGACAAATATTACATTAACTCAACCCCAGACAGAAATTACTTTAAATAAACCTCAGACAGATATTACTTTAACTAAACCTCAGACAGATATTACTTTAACTAAACCTCGGACAGATATTACTTTAACTCAAACCCAGAGAGGATATTACTTTAACTCAACCCCTGAAAGATATTACTCAACCCAGACAGATATTACTTTAACCCAACCCCAGATAGATATTACTTTAACCCAACCCCAGACAGATATTACTTTAACTCAACACCACACAGATATTACTTTAACTAAACATCAGACAGATATTACTTTAACTCAAACCCAGATAGATATTAATTTAACTCAACCCCTGAAAGATATTACTCAACCCCAGATAGATATTACTTTAACTAAACCTCAGACAGATATTACTTTAACTCAAACCCAGATAGATATTACTTTAACTCAACCCCTGAAAGATATTACTCAACCCCAGATATATATTACTTTAACTCAACCCCTGAAAGATATTACTCAACCCCAGATAGATATTACTTTAACTAAACCGCAGACATATATTACTTTAACTCAAACCCAGATAGATATTACTTTAACTCAACCCCTGAAAGATATTACTCAACCCCAGATAGATATTACTATAACTAAACCTCAGACATATATTACTTTAACTCAAATCCAGATAGATATAATTTTAACCCAACCCCAGACAGATATTACTTTTACCCAACACCAGACAGATATTACTTCTACCCAACACCATATAGATATTACTTTAACCCAACCCCAGACAGATATTACACTAACCCAACTCCAGACAGATATTACTTTAACTTAATCCGAGATAGATATTACTTTAACCCAACCCCAGACAGATATTACTTTTACCCAACACCAGACAGATATTACTTTTACCCAACACCATATAAATATTACTTTAACCCAACCCCAGACTTATATTACTTTAACCCAACCCCAGACAGATATTACACTAACCCAACTCCAGACAGATATTACTTTAAACTCAATCCGAGATAGATATTACTTTAACTCAATCCGAGATAGATATTACTTTAACCCAACCCCAGACATATATTACTTTTACCCAACACCCTATAGATATTAGTTTAACCCAACCCCAGACATATATTACTTTAACTCAACGCCAGATAGATATTTCTATAACCCAACCCCAGGCATATATTATATTAACTCAATTCCAGATAGATATTACTTTAAACAATCCCAGATTGATATTGCAATAACTCAACCCCAGGCAGATATTACTTTACCCCAACCACAGTCAGATATTACTTTACCCCAACCACAGACAGATATTACTTTACCCCAACCACAGACATATATTACTTTACCCCAACCACAGACAGATATTACTTTACCCCAACCCCGGGCAGATATTACTTTACCCCAACCACAGTCAGATATTACTTTACCCCAACCACAGACAGATATTACTTTACCCCAACCACAGACATATATTACTTTACCCCAACCACAGACAGATATTACTTTTACCCAACCCCAGACAGATATTACTTTACCCCAACCCCAGACAGATATTACTTTACCCCAACCACATACAGATATTACTTTACCCCAACCCCAGACAGATATTACTTTACCCCAACCACAGACAGATATTACTTTACCCCAACCACAGACAAATATTACTTTACCCCAACCACAGACAGATGTTACTTTACCCCAACCACTGACACATATTACATTAACATAACCCGAGACAGATATTATTTTAACCCAACCCAAGACACATATTACTTAAACTTAACCACAGACAAATATTACATTAACCCAATCTCAGACAGATATTTTTGTAACTCGATCAGCTCCAGACAGATATTACATTTACTCCATCAACTCCAGAGAGATATTACAATAACTCCATCAACCCCAGCCAGATATTACATTAACTCCATCAACCCCAGCCAGATATTACATTAACTCCATCAACCCCAGCCAGATATTACATTAACTCCATCAACCACAGACAGATATTACTGTAACTCAATCGGCTCGAGACAGATATTACATTAACTCCATTAACCCCAGACAGATACTACATTAACTCCATCAACCACAGACATATATTACATTAACTCCATCAACCACAGACAGATATTACTGTAACTCGATCGACTTCAAACATATATTACTATTATCTCCATCAACCCCAGACAGATATAACGTTAACTCCATCAACCCCAGACAAATTTTACATTAAATCCATCAACCCCAGACATTAACTCCATCATCTCCAGACAGATATAACATTAACTCCATCAACCACAGACATATATTACATTAACTCCATCAACCACAGACATATATTACATTAACTCCATCATCCCCAGACAGATATTACATAAACTTCATCAACCCCAGACTGATGTTACATTAACTCCATCAACCACAGACAATTATTACATTAACCCCACCAACCACAGACATATACTACATTAACTCCATCAACCACAGACATATATTACATTAACTCCATCATCTACTGACATATATTACATTAACTCCATCAACCCCAGGTATACATTACATTAACATCATCAATCACAGACATATATTACATTAACTCCATCAACCACAGACAGATATTACATTAACTCCGTTACCTCCAGACAGATATTACATTAACTCAATCAACCCCAGACAGATATTACATTAACTCCATCAACCACAGACAAATATTACATTAACTCCATCAACTACAGGCATATATCACATTAACTCCATCAACCACAGACATATATTACATTAACTCCATCAACCACAGACATATATTACATTAACTCCATCAACCGGAGACAGATATTACATTAACTCCATCAACCACAGACATATATTACATTAACTCCATCAACCAGAGACAGATATTACTTTAATCCAACCCCAGACAGAAATTACTGTAACTCGATTAACCCATGACAGACATTACTTTAACCCATCCTCTGTCAGATACCACATTGACTATTTCATCTCCTTAAAAGACGTTAGTATAACACAACAAAATCCAAAGAAAGACCAATCTAACAACTACAGACCATCCCAGTCTCAAACTGCAACATGTCAAGTCAACTCAAGGAGAGCGCACAATTCATTTATGACGTTTACAACCATGCCCAGTATAATTATGTTTTCCCGATGTAAAATCGGGAAATATATGTGTGTCTATGTTTATAAGATTTCATGTTTACGGGAAACACAAACATACATCTAGCATCTCAACGGAAATTTAGAACTATTGATTTTTTGAAATCCCCAAATGAGAAATTATAACGGAAATTAGGATATTTCTTGCACAATAATCAAGCATACACAGCATTGCATCACCAGAAGGATATCTGCGTAATGTATTTCTGTCCATAGAGGTTAGAAGCCAACTTTTAAGACGGTACATACTACCCATGCGATTGCATGCCTGTGAATTATGGACAATTAATGTAACAAGTAGAAGGCAGCTTGACACCTCAGAGAAGAGGTTTCAAGATAAGAAACGCATAGACGGTTAAGGGAGCCAATGGAAAAGAACTGCAAGAGGTTAGGTCAAACATATATTTTATTTCTCTTATCAGGGCGAGACAATAGTTATTGTTTGTTCATTTAATGAGATAAAGGATTGCCGCTGTGGCGTGGTGGCTAGAATGCCACCTTTGGGTCTGATGGTCACGGGTTCGAATTCGCATAGCGGCGGATTTTACAAATTGACATGGGTTCTGATATCGACCCGGTCTAAACATTTGTACCAGGAAAAGTCTTAGAAAGCAAAGACGTCCGGCGGAATAGTGACCACGTCACTCCTCGAGAGTCGATTGGTCTATAAGACACTGGGCTAGCACCATATTCTTATACCTCACATAACATGTAAAATGAGTTATTTTTAATTAGATGCGGAGGCTAGAGATTGTTGTGACAACGGGGAAGAGGGAGGACAAAAAGGCATGGAATACGATCAGTGATCGAACTTTTTAGGACCATAGGGGGAAGATGTTTGTGGAGGTGAATGATCGCGTATATCGACCGATTTGGCATGACATGGTGATGTTTGAAGTGACTGATCATTGAAACGCAAGGGAATTAAATCCACAGATTTAGATGGCGATCAACAGATGTAAAGGAAAGAAGCAGGGATCAACGGAAGTAAAGGAAAGAATCAGAGATCAACGGAAGTAAAGGAAAGAAAGGAAATTAACGGAAATAAAAGAATGAAACAGGGATCAACGGAAGTATATGAAAGAAACAGGGATCAACGGAAGTATGGGAAAGAAGCAGGGATCAAAGGGCATGAACACACACACAGTTCTTCTTCTTCTTCTCCTCTCCTCCTCCTCCTCCTCCTCTTTCGCCTTCATTTACTACAATCTCTGACCCCTTTGGCGCCCTCACCCTCTTTTCCTATTCTTCATCTACTCTCTCCCATCACTCTACTACCTCTTTCTCACACTATCCCTTTCCCCCTCCTCATCGTCCCTCTTTCCCCCTCTACCTCTTCTTTCTCCCTCCTTCTCACTCTCGTCTTCCTCTCCCTTCTCTCTCTCTCTCTCTCTCTCTCTCTCTCTCTCTCTCTCTCTCTCTCTCTCTCTCTCTCTCTCTCTCTCTCCTTTCCCCCTCCTTATTCAGTGCCCATCGCATTCCGATTTCATCACTGCTATTATTTACACTACTCTTTCCAATAATATCGTTCATTTCGGGTATTCACGCATGATGTTGGGTTATCTAATTAAGGTATGTAGGTGTGTGTTTCCGATACATGTTTATTAAGATGGGGTATCATCTGCATTAATTTATTCGCCAGGTAGAGACAGATCAAGCTAGTAGCTATTCGGCGTGGGCAGTGATGTGTCCATTCTGCTTTCTTCCCCACAAAAGGTATGTAATACAGTTTTATAATAATAATAATAATAATAATAATAATAATAATAATAATAATAATAATAATAATAACAATAATAATAATAATTATTATTATAGTTGATATTGTTGTACGTCCATGCACATTTTGTATAACCTGTTCTTCTGTATGAGTGCGTATGATGGGCGATGGGTAATGATATTATGGTGAAATTGGAGGCGTCGGAGATGTGAATTTTTACACGCATTCACCATCTAAGAAGAAAGGATGTTTAATGGACTAGCAACGGGTCATACCGAGACTTCTTCTGTTTCTGCTTTAATGTTATTAAATGTTCTAATTTCATGTTTTTCTTTTGATTTAATTGTGGTTGTTCCTGAGGAAGCTTAGTATAATCGAAACGTCGTTTCGTTGTGTCGTATTTTGTTTTATTACCGTTTTGGATTTCTCCCATGTGATTTTCTTTTGATGTGGTGGAGTTCGTTGTAAAGTATGAACAATGTGTCTGTGTTTAGTATCTCTCACCTTTTCCGCAGGAGTTCATCATCATGTGCCATGCCGATAGCGTGGGCGGTCATGTTTCGCCATCTCTCGCGATCACCAGAGTCGTGGATCAGCTGAGTGTTCTTGTCTCCACCATACCACGTGGCTAAGCCATCCAGGTACTTACTTCTCTGCCTCACCCTTGTTCTTTTCCCCTCAATCTTGCCAGTTGTCATCAAGTTCAACATATTATTTCTTCTCATAACATGTCCACAAAATTGTGACTGTCTACATCTAATTTCTATAGTCAGTTGACGTTTTACATTTGTTTCTGTAGGATTTGGTTTCTCTGTCCGTCTCACGGTATTCTTTGCATTTTCCCAAGAAACCATATTTCTTCAGCCGTTAGATGTTTTTCCGCTCGTCTGCTCACGTCCACGCTTCACATCCATACAAAAGTACATATGTAGCACTTCAACACTCTTTTTCTCGTTGTAATTGACATGTAAGTTATACGTACCTGCATGTATTTCCTATTGTTAGACCCTACTGCATCCACAACATATCTCTCCATCTAACAGATACATTTAGTCAGTCTATCACAGTTTAAGGGTAATTTCTCAAACAATTTACAGTTTCAGACATGACTTTGTGTTCCAGTCTGATCATGCATTCACCGTTCTTAAGTTCCTGCATGGCAATATGGATGACACGAGAGCACAGTGGCAAGACTACTTGCCTGCCGATCTGGCTGTCTTGTGTTCACATCCCCCTTCAGACGGGGAATGTTTTCCTATAACCTGGGCTGCCATGATTAACCAAGCCTAACAAAGTTGCGTGTCCTTTACAGGACGTCGTTTCAACCCCAACATTTACTCCTTCTGTCTGTCTGTCTGTCTGTCTGTCTGTCCGTCCGTCCGTCCGTCCGTCCGTCCGTCTGTCTGTCTGTCTGTCTGTCTGTCTGTCTGTCCGTCCGTCCGTCCGTCCGTCCGTCTGTCTGTCTGTCTGTCTGTCTGTATGTCTGTCTGTCTGTCTGTCTGTCTGTCTTCCTCTCTCTTTCTCAATCTCCATAGACCACGCAGTCCCTTTCTCTAACCTTCTGACATCGTCTCTTCTACTACATATCGCTTTCTCATTCTAACTCTTCTCTCTCTCTCTCTCTCTCTCTCTCTCTCTCTCTCTCTCTCTCTCTCTCTCTCTCTCTCTCTCTTTCTCTTTTCCCTCTCTCTCCCAATCTCCATCGACCACTCTGTCTCTGGACTTTTCACTCCCTATCTTCCACTATATCTCTCTTTCTCATCCTACCTTTTCTCTTATCCCCCCCCCCTCTCTTCTCTTCTCTCCCTCCCTCTTAGAGACAGCCGCGCCTCCCTGGCTCAAAATCAAACAACACACCAGTAAAGGTCAAGAACCTCCTTTACACGCCTCAAGCCTCCACGACATATGGTGCTATACCAATCGGTACTCTGTGTTTAAGTATATCGCCGGCCATCTTTACTCCCCAGAACATTTTCCGGTATCTATTTTAGGCTGGGTCGACCTGGAAGCGCAGATAACTTTGTACAGTTCGAATCCCCTCCAATGCGGATCGGACACATGACTTATGGACGGGCGGGCGAACGTCAAGTCACAATATTAGTGCGGCTGTTCAGATTCAAATAGTTTGGACGATTTCTAGGGCCCGTTGTATCCTGGTAGGCAGACATCGTATCCATCTCACGGCATTATGGGTTCGATCAACAAGTGCGGGAATTCTTGCTCTTACTATATTAGTTGTATGACTCAGTCATATTCATGACATTGGGGAATTTCTTAAATTGTGAGATAAAATATATCTGTTTCTCTCTGCCCCCCCCCCCTCACTTCTCCTCCCCCTCCTTCTCCTCTTGTCAGATTGTTTTCACATCAATTATTCGTCAGCGGGATGTGTGGAATCTGGAGCAGAATGATGATTGCGCAGTGAAACCCGAAGTCCAGGGTATGTGAGATCTTTCCATAGAAGGCAGCCATGGCAGACGGAGAAGGGCACCATTTGCACAGTGAAAAAGAACATAACTATCAGGTATGGAACATTGGTTAGGGACTTGTATAAGTATAGAAGATACAGGTGAGGTGTGTCGTACATATGTGACATACAAGTGAGATGTGTTGTATATGTGACATACAGGTCAGGTGTGTTGTACATATGTGACATACAGGTGAGATGTGTTGTACACATGAGACATATAGGTGAGGTGTCTTGTACATATGTGACATACAGGTGACGTGTGTTGTACATTTGTGACATACAGGTGAGGTGTGTTGTACATATGAGACATAGGTGAGGTGTGTTGTACATATGAGATATACATATGAGGTGTATCGTACATATGTAACATATAGGTGAGGTGTGTTGTACACATGAGATATACATATGTGGTGTGTCGTACACATGGGACATATAGGTGAGGTGTGTTGTACATATGTGACATACAGGTGAGGTGTGTTGTACACATGAGACATATAGGTGAGGCGTGTTGTATATATGTGCCATACAGGTGAGGTGTGTTGTACATATGAGACATACAGGTCAGGTGTGTTGTACATATGAGACATACAGGTGAGGTGTGTTTGCATATGTGACACACAGGTGAGGTGTGTTTGCATATGTGACACACAAGTGATATGTGTTTATACAAATGTGACATACAGGTGAGGTGTGTTGTACATATGTGACATACAGGTGATGTCTTTTGTACATATGTGACACACAGGTGATGTGTTGTACATATGTGACATAAATGTAAGGTGTGTTGTACATATGAGACATACAGGTGAGTTTTGTTTTACCCAGAGGACGTGCAGGTCAAGTATATTGCAAAATGGAACATATTGGTGGGGGTGTTTGTACTCACGGGGAGTTCTGGTTGGTATTTGTATACATGGATTATTTACAAAATGTTACACGTCCTTTTCAGGACGTTGCGATGAACACTAGATTGATCTTCTCGGCAGTGTTACGTTCAGTAGTTTGCCATTGCTTTCTGAACGAGAAGTCAGAGTTTGAGTCCAACTGATCGGTGTGTGGAATTAGCCCAACAACCCGCGCCAGCGCACGGGACTATTTGAGGCATGGGTTATTTCGCAATCACTAAAGAAGATCAGTTGGGGAACCCTTTCAGGCCACTAAGACAGTTCATAAATAAACATACATAGTATTGTCTGGTGCTTATAGAAGGAGAATAAGGTAAGAAATCACAACATCTAGTCCTAGAATAGAGATGGAAGAAGCCACAGCGGCGTTCAGCCGCCTGGAAGACAAACGGCATACACGCCGTGTTTGTAACGACTCATGGAGCATGCCGAGAAAGTTAAATAAAGTCAAGCTTCGTGCAGAATGGTATGCTTCAGTTCAAAAGCACAGATAGGGAATATCTATTATCTAACGCCGGTCGGTTCTGTGTGGCAAAGGAGTTTAGGACGCAGTTCGAAACACATCTGTGGGCGATTTGGCAGCAGACCGCCTTGCGTTTGTTTTTTATGAAATGGTATGAGTGCCGGTCGTTCAGAAAGCAATGGCAAACTACTGAACGTAAAGTTGCCAAGAGATCACAAACAGCAAAAACTGCTGGGGTTGACTGCGACATCATGTAAAGGATATGCAACTAACTTTTCTTTAAGGCCAGATGCGTTACTTGATTGCGTGGTACTTGAATTTGTTTTTATTCTAGCTTTAAAGTTGTCTGTCCATCGTTTTTTTTTTTTTTTTGGGGGGGGGGATTTTCCTCTGGCTCTGATCCAGATCTTATATATATATATATATATATATATATATATATATATATATATATATATATATATATATATATATATATATATATATATATATATATTTATATATCTCCATCCATCATGTGCCATGCCGGTAAGCGTGGGCGGTCATGTTCTGCCATCTCACTCGATCACCAGAGTCGTGGATCAGCTCCGTGTTTCTGTCTCGACCATGCCACAAGGCCAAGCCATCCAGGTACTAGCTTCTATATCTTCCCCTTGGTCTGTTCCTCTCGATCTTACCAGTTGTCACCAAGTTCTCCAAATCATTTCTTCTCATAACATGCCCAAAAAATTGTGACTGTCTACGTCTAATGTCTCTAATCAGTTTACGATCTTCATTTGTTTCTTGAAGGACTTGTTCATTGGTCTTTCTGGCTGTCCATGGTATTCTTTGAATTTTCCTGAGAAACCACATTTCTACAGCCATCAGATGTTTTTCAGCCTGACTGCTCATTGTTCAAGCTTCACATCCATATAAAAGTGCAGGTTCTATGTAGCATCTCAACACTCTTTTTCTCGTTTCAATTGACATCTTTTTTATTGGTCAGTATGTTTTTCATCTTGCTAAAGGCTACTTTTGCCATGGCGATTCTTGTTCTAATCCCTTCAAGGCATCTCCCATCAGATGTTATGACTGTTCCGAGATAATTGTACCTATTCACTTGTTGAAGAATATTCCAATTTACTTGTATATTACATTGTGGTATTTCGTTCTTCCTAGTGACGACCATAATCTGTGTCTTTTTACAATTTAATTCTAACCCTAGTTGTTCACTGTGTGTAACAACCGCATCTACTAAATGTTGCAGGTCCTGTTCATTGTCTGCAATCAAGACTGTATCATCTGCATATCTAATGTTATTGATGCATCGTCCCCCAATGTTGATTCCTTCCTTATCTTCAATATTTCTGAAAATACTTTCAGTGTACAGGGAAAACAGATCTGGAGACAATACACATCCCTGTTTCACACTTCTCTTAATAGGTCTTTTCCATCAATTTGTAGATCTTCAAGCATCCTTAAGCAACTAGTAAGGTTCTTCTTCTTCTTCTTCTTCGTTCATCCGGAGTTTTTTTCCGGACGTGATTGCGTTGTGCCTGTCCACAGCAGAGCTGCGTTCTTGCGCCGTTAGGCCGACACATCCGACTTCTGCGGGCATTTGTTGACCGGGTTAACCTTCCCGGGGGTTTCTTAGGACGTTTGGCTCTCACTGTTGTGGTGTTATCCCCCATCCCAGCTGGCCCATATAGAACAGCCAAAGACATCCTGGTCAGCCCTCAAGGGAAGGCAGGGGCAGACCATGGGCATTCCCCGTCATCCAAGGAGGCTTCCATACTTGCAGAGCCAACACACAGCGCTCTGGTACTGGGCTCACCCAAGGAATCGTCACGTCCTGCACATGGCTGCTTAGCCTCACTTCCGTATATTGGGCCTTCCATTCACCATAGGCTGTTCTTCCGGAAACCAGAAGTATGCAGTCTGCAGATGACATCCACACAGTGTGCTTTCGATTCGGACTTTCCACATAATGGATTTGCTATCCAAGCAATATTCCATTTCGTGCCACTGGGACACTTTTTCCACCTTTTATGAAGCCCACACAGTGAGCTTTTGGTTCGGACTTTCCACGTAATGGATTTGCTATCCAAGCAATATTCCATTTCATGCCTCTGGGGCGCTTTTGTAACCGACATACCTGTGGTATGAAGTGCGGCAGTCTAAATACTTCTTCATGCACCTTTAAATGTCAACCTGAATGTAGTTGGGAGGCTTCCATACTTGCAGAGCCAACACACAGCGCTCTGGTACTGGGCTCACCCAAGGAATCGTCACGTCCTGCACATGGCTGCTTAGCCTCACTTCCGTATATTGGGCCTTCCATTCACCATAGGCTGTTCTTCCGGAAACCAGAAGTATGCAGTCTGCAGATGACATCCACACAGTGTGCTTTCGATTCGGACTTTCCACATAATGGATTTGCTATCCAAGCAATATTCCATTTCGTGCCACTGGGACACTTTTTCCACCTTTTATGAAGCCCACACAGTGAGCTTTTGGTTCGGACTTTCCACGTAATGGATTTGCTATCCAAGCAATATTCCATTTCATGCCTCTGGGGCGCTTTTGTAACCGACATACCTGTGGTATGAAGTGCGGCAGTCTAAATACTTCTTCATGCACCTTTAAATGTCAACCTGAATGTAGTTAAAGTAAGCTGCAGTCAACTTGAGCTTGTTGATATCTCCATAGAGCTTGTCCTCAAATGAAGCAGGTGTGGGCCAAAATATCTTTCTCTGTTCTGCATATATTGGGCACTCCTGCAGCAAATGTTTAGCTGTCATTTTACCAGTTCCACAATTGCATTCATCGGTATCTCCTATCTTTAGTTTATTGAACAAGTGGTATTTCAGCCTGTTATGTCCTGTGCGGAGTCTGAAGATTGCTACTTGTTCTCTTCGGTCGAGTTTGTAATATGCATCATCCTTCTGGTGACCTGGATGCTCTGATTCCCATTTGGTTCTATAAGTGCTTTTTATCAACCTCTTTACCTCGTTATAGGTTATGTATATGTCAGGCTGTGGTAGTCGTCCGCCCTCTTTTGCCAGTCTGTCAGCCTCTTCATTTCCAGGTATACTGCAATGTGATGGTATCCACTGTATTACAATTTTTTTGGATTTCTGGCATAGACCATGGAGTGCTGCTCTTAGGTCAGCTATTTCTGTGCTGTAATTGCTCTTCAGTATTGAGACAGCTGACTTTGCATCTGTAAAGATAGCTATTTGCGTCTCTTTATTTTCCTCCATCAAGAGCATTTCTGCTGCAGTTTTCAGAGCCTCTACCTCCGCTTTGAAGTTACTTGAAAACTTTCCAGTTGCCACTGAATGTGTTTTTTTCACTCCATTTTTTAAATTTAGGAGAATTCCTCCTCCTCCATTCTCTACTGAATTTTTGGCTGATCCATCTGTATGTGCATGGGTCCAATTCCTGCTTGGGTAATGTTCTTTTATGTAGTTTAGGGTTATTTCTCTTCTTTCGGTTTCATGCTGAGTGTTCTTTTTCTCAATACCAGGAATGTTTTCTATCATCTCAGGCAGTAGCTGCTGTCTCCAAGCTGGGAACTTGTCTGCATTGTAAATGGCTTTGACTGTTGATATGTTAAGTATGGGATCTGCCCTAATCTTTCGTTTTGCAGTTTCTACAAAGTTGCTACGCTTCAGTCTTCCCTTTCCAAAACCACTAAACCTTTTATACATAGGGTGGTCTGTCAATCTTCTAAATTTTTCTGCTTGTTGCTGGGCTCTGCTATCTCTTCTATCCTGCATTGGTTGTAAACAAGTGATCTTTTCTAGTTCATTAATACGCGTTGTCTTCAGGCTTCCAGTTATGATTCGCATTCCTTGATTTTGGACTCTGCTTATTTTGTTAAAGTTTGACTTAGCTGCTGTTGCCCAAGCTGCAATGCCATATTCCAGTACTGGCCTCACCCGTCCAGTATATAACTTCTTGAGAACTTTCTCATCTGCTCCCCACGTTGTACCAGCAAGCTTTTTCATGATTGCCATTCTTTGCCTTGCTCTTGTTCGATTTTTCTCAACCCGGTCTTCCATGTCAGGCGACGATCAAAGGTGACTCCTAGATAGTTTGGATTTTCTTCATGGCGCAATATTTTTCCATTCAATACCAGCTTAGGTTGCTGAGTTTTAGTTGAGAGGGAGAATACTGTGCATGTTGTTTTCTCCTCACTTATCTTCACTAGCCATGATTTTGACCAGTCCTCTAGCGCTAATAGGGCTTGCTGTATTCTGCTGTTAGCTGTACTAATATATTCTTCAGATGTCCATATGGCTAGGTCATCTGCAAAGGATGATGTGTGTACTCTGGCTGGAAAATTTTCCGTGATGTCGTTTATATATGCTAGGAATAATGTTGGTGAAAGAACTCCTCCTTGGGGGACACCTTGCTCCAACAGCATCATTTTGCTGGTTTGTCCTTGTACTTTTGTCCTGGCAGTTCTGTTCTCAAGGTAGTGGCTGATCCATTTGTACATTTTCCCACAAACATGCATTTTTTGCAGTTTTACTTTCAGTCCTTCCTTCCATACTTTATCAAATGCTTTTTCTAAATCTATCCAGACCGCTAGTGTGTGCTTTTTCTCTTGGAAGGCATCCTCTATTTCCTGAGCTATATAGGTTATTTGATCTTCAGTGGATCTGTACTTTCTGAATCCTGCTTGGTGTGGTGTTAAGAGTTGGTTTTCTTCCAGATGCCATGTTAGCCTGCCATTGATAATGCGTTCCATTAATTTTCCTACACAGCTAAGAAGACTGATAGGTCGATAGCCATTTGGTTCTTCCAGGTCTTTTCCTTTCTTTGGGACTGGTATTAGTATATCTTCCTTCCATGCCTGTGGGACTATTCCCCTCTTCCAGCTGTAATTTAGGACTGCTAGTAGTTTCTTTTTTGCCTTAGTGCCTAGTCCTATTAGCATTTCATTTGTGATTCCATCCTTTCCTGGTGATGTCTTCTTTTTTAGGGTATTCATTGCCTGTTCCATTTCTTCCATTGTTAGATTTGCCATCATATATTCTGCTGCTGTCTCTGTATATCTATGATGTATCTGTTTATCTTTGATTGCTTTCTTCTGTTCGGCTGTAATATCAATGTGGTTTGCACTGGCATAGTGTTCCATTAGTGCATTTGCAGCCTTTTTTCCTGTAAGCAAGGCATTTCCTTGTTTAATTGTTATTTGTTTGTTTCTAGGTCCTTCATTGTTCATGGCTTTCACTAGTTTCCATAGTTTGTTTCCATCCCTGTCAAAATTCACGTTTTCTGTTTTTTTCCTCCAACAATCTCTTGTTGTTTGATTTACTGTTCTTTTATATTTTGCTGAGATGGCTTTGAGAGAGATGTTCGCTTCAGTTGTTTGTTCTCTCTCTGCGGTCTTCCTAGCATCTTCAACTTTGTCCTCCAAAATTTGTAGTTCCTCAGTCCAGTATGGTTTGTAATTTTTCCTCGCTCCTCTTGGAATAGACTCAGTGGCCGCCTGTATTATTGCTCTGTTTAGACTTTCCACCATTTACTTCATGTTGCCATATCGTGTATTTATGTTTTCACAATATTTGTCTGTTAGTATGGAAAATCTGTCCCAATCTGCTCGTTTGTAATTCCAGCGAGGCAAAGGCTTTTGCTCCTGTGGAACATACTCCATATTTATTACAAGCTTGATTGGTCTGTGGTCACTACCTGCTAATTGGTCAAGCACATGGCGATCGATTTTGTGGAGGATGTCTCCTGTGCAGAAAGCTAAGTCTGGAGTAGAAGTGGTAATCCATCTTCTGGAGTAGAAGCTCGGCGTGTCATCCGCTTTGTTGAGTAGATGGAGATTTGAGTCTATTTCCCAGTCCTCCACTTCATCTCCTCTTTTGTCAGTATCTGGGTATCCCCATCTTTCTGAGCGGCTATTAAAGTCTCCGATAACAATGCAATTTGTGTCAGTTATTTCCATGTTTGAGAGTGTAAGATCCTTATCTGCCGGACTATACAGATTGTAAATTCTTATTTTCATGTCCTTTATCATTATATCAACACCTATAATTTCCGTTTGGTTGTCAGAGATCACAGATACTTCGCTGCAAGGTATTGTATTTCGTGTAAGTATTACAACTCCTCCTTTGTGTCCTTTGCGGTCGAAACGTGTGGCCTGATATCCCTCGACTGAAAATGTGCGATTGGCGTTGAGGTGTCTCTCTTGAATGCATGCCACATCTATTCTATCTTTATGAAGACGCTGTGTTAGGGAGGCTTTCTTGTTATAAACTCCTTCGGCATTCCATTGTAGTATGTTGAGAGTCCGGGGTGTTTGGTCAATAGCTCTTAACCTACTCCTCTGTGCCTTGACTCCACAGCACAGGGGAAGGTGACCACCAGTAGTCATGGGTGGACCCCCTCGAGGCAGGGGGCCCGGCACTATCACCGCCTGATGGGACTTCACGGGATTAGCACCATAACGATTAATTTTCATCTGTGGCATCATGAAATGATAAAGTTACGTTGCACTTCTTTGTCAAGCCTGTGGCTCAGTACATCCGATTTCGACAAGCATTTTTCGGGATGCTTTCCCTAGCCTTTGACTGTCCCCAGTCTACCTACAAGGCAGCAGGTTTGTGCGTCACTTCGTCTGGTCCCTCTCCCTTGACCTGTCCGACATGGGTGACCCTACCAGTAGCTGTGCTACCGTCGGCATAGCTCTTGGGGTCATTGGAACGCTCAAGCCCCTCTACCTCGTCAAGGTGGACGCACGGCAGAGGGGGTAAGGATGACGTGAAGTACACACAAGTTCATATATTCGTACATGCACACCTACATAGAAACACATTCATGCATAACTACACAACTAAATACACATACATACATTCAAAATTACCCAACTACATACACCCATTTATATTTAGTTACACAAAAGCACGCACGCACGCACGCACACACACACACACAGAGAGAGAGAGAGAGAGAGAGAGAGAGAGAGAGAGAGAGAGAGAGAGAGAGATAGGAATACCAACACGCTGCTCCCGTTTGAACAGAAGGACGATATATCGCCATACTAGGGTCATTGTGATATTTGTTTTGTTTCGTGGTAACTTCCGCATTTTCAATGCTTAGTGAACATAAATTTACATGAAAATACTTGTTCCTGTGATTTTGAACCATGTTTAGTCCAAACCTACTCTTTGTTGGCCACTGAATCAGAGATACATACAGTACAAGTGGACAGACGGACACTAAACAAATAAATGTTTGCATATCCTTTACAGGACATCGCTGTCAACATCAGCATCTTTCAGCTGATTGTTGATTTCTTGACAAGAATACGCTCAGTAGTTTGCCATTGCTTTCTGAGAGGCCGGCTCACATACCCCGTAAGTTACCGCCGTGATTCGAACCACTGCTGATTCTCACCGTCGTCACGTTACTTACGAGAGTATACGAGATTACGGAGAAAAGTTGCTAACCTCTAGGCCAGGAAGCCGGCAGACGGACACTCCATATCTGGAAATACTAGTAGAGAAAAGTGTGAATCCGAACGGTACTCAGAGCGTAGAGGAAAACGAGGAGTACATTGAATCAAATTGATACTGGAGTAACCAGCATGGACACTCTTCTGTGGCTTTAGGACAGGAAGACTGTCCAAGCGCTGTGATGTCCATTCTTACATTCAGTATTCAGTATGTACACAGCTACAGACATACACACAAGTGCACAAACACAAAGGTGCACACATACATATACACAATGTAAACACATTTACATAGGCAGACAGGCAGATACACACGCCCGTACAGTCAAATACAACGTAGTATAAATTTAAATAATCACATTGTTTGTATATAAGCTGCACAATTTCATCGTTTTTCTTTTATTAATTAATTTTGTTTTTGGGTTCGAAATCATTAGACTCCTGCCCAAGTTGAGAATTCGATTGCTGTCCTTTCTGCTGAAATAGAACAGCTTAAAATTGAATATGAGCATTTCCGTAACCTGATAGAAGCTCTCTGCCGCGACAATGGATATCAGATTCCTGAGGAATACAAAGAAGCCTGGAGTCGGATAAGAAGTCACCGCGATTGTCCGAGAACTTCAGTTGTACTCTTCTCAGGCAGTCCAGTCGTTGCTCACCAGCCGATCGCTAGATCTTCAAAGCCAAAGAAAAAGAACATTACAAGTTCTGTTCCGCGTGCTAAGGGAAACACAGCCTCAGCTGTACAATGTGTAAATCCAGCGACACATAAGGATAATCAGCAGGAAGTGAATCGACATGCTTTAAGTGTTGCAGAAGCTATACCAGTATTTCGGGTATCACAAAATGGTTTAAAAACATCTTGTACGCGATCTTCAAAAGGTATCAATGATCAGATGGAGTTTGTCAAATTCACAAATGTGTTCCCGCCAGTCAGTTCTACGTTTATGACAAATGCGTCAGTTAATAGACCTTATCCGATGACGCAAGGATTACAAAACTCACAACAGCTGTATCTGCAACAACAAACAAATGATCTTGTATACTCAGGGAATGTTTCTAACAAGGCAACAAAACACTGTGAAATTGCTGCTTGTGGTCAAGTTCTAAATCACAACAGTCAGTCGCATCCTTGTCAACGTT
Source organism: Cepaea hortensis (assembly GCA_963921405.1). NCBI lineage: Eukaryota > Metazoa > Mollusca > Gastropoda > Stylommatophora > Helicidae > Cepaea > Cepaea hortensis. The sequence continues at coordinate 131,499,571 of OY992880.1, read as the reverse complement.
ATACACAAGCATCTGGACAATACACATCATACAAAGCTGCACATAACATACTGGCATCTAATAACAGAGTTTCGCAGCAGCTAAATCGACAGCCATCTGTGTACATGGTTAGTACGGACGCGCAGAGTGGAGACAAAATACCACCAAATAATGGATATGTTGTCGGTCTTTCAAGGTTTTATACCAACCCCCAACATAATTATCAGCACCTTTGTAAACAAGCTATAATTATATCCATGCCAATGGCGACAGCACCTACCAAGGCGGACTCAAACACATATCTTCCCACAAGTGGTTACATATTAAGCACCCCACAGCCGCAGCAACAGTGCCCGAAAATGACCAGCATACATAGAGAAAGATATGGGCCTGTAACACCAAATGATAGGGTGTTTACAAGCAACGAAGCTTTGTTTACCAAATCACATCAAAATGTACAGAATGTGTCACAAATAAGCAACGCACCTGCATCTAGACAGACTTTCTCTACAACAGCCGCACTATGTTCTGGAGAATCTACATCTATACAGGCTGTCTATACAACAGCGGCTCCATGTTGTGGAGAAACAACATCTATACAGGCTGTCTATACAACAGCCGCACCATGTTGTGGAGAAACTACATCTACACAGGTTGTCTCTACCACAGCCACACCATGTTGTGGAGAATCTGCTGGATTTTTTGTCTCACACATCAGCTCACAACGGCCAGTTTTAAAACATTCCACACAAAATGCCCAGTTGTCCAGTTTACCTGTGCTTGAACCTGGCATAGCAACATCAAGTCAACATTACGCACAAAGACCACAACTATCTGGTGTGCCTAAGCTTGAACCTGACATAGCAGCATCAAGTCAACATTACGCACAAAAAGCACAGTTGTCGGATCCACCTGTGCTTAAATCCGGCATAGAAACATCAAGTCAACATTCCACACAAGAACCCCGATTATCAAGTCTCTCTGTGCATGAATCCGGCATAGCAACATCAAGTCAACATTCCACACAAGAACCCCGATTATCAAGTCTCTCTGTGCATGAATCCGGCATAGTAACACCAAGTCAAGCAGTACATAATCAATTAACACAAACACTACTTCACCAGATTTATCGTAGTCCACCTGGAGAATTCCAACCAACTGTACAGCCTACTTTTCTAAGCACACCACCTCAAAGTATGCAAGCAATTGTCAGCGGTCTCAGCACACCATCTCCCTCTCATCACATGACTCTGACATCTCCTCATATTGGTGGATCTGCTGGTAGCTATGGCTGTAGTGATTATATTTCGGAGATTCCCGCTCTGAGTTTTCATGATTTTTTGTCAGACGACTATTCTCAATGAAGGTATGTCTATTAGGACCTGAAAAATTTAGTAGATGCGGTTGTTGCACACTGAACAAGTAGGGTTAGAACTGAATATTAAGAAGACACAGATTATGGTCGTCACTGGGAAGAAGGAAATACCACAATGTGATATACGAGTAAATGGGCATATTCTTAAGCAAGTGAATCGATACAGTTATCTCGGAACAGTCATAACATCTGATGGGAGATGCCTCGAAGAACAAGAATTGTCATTGCGAAGGTAGCCTTTTGCAAGATGAAAAACATACTGACCAATAAACAGATATCAATTGAAACGAGAAAACGAGTGTTTAAATGCTACATAGAACCTGTACTTTTGTATGGATGTGAAGTGTGGACGATAAGCAGTCAAGCTGAAAAACAGCGGATGGCTGTGGAAACGTGGTTTCTGAGGAAAATGCAAAGAATACCATGGACAGACAGAAAAAAAACCAACGAACAAGTTCTTCAAGAACCAAATGAAGATCGTAAACTGATTAGAGTCATTAGACGTAGACAGTCAACATTTTTTGGGCATGTTATAAGACGAAATGACTTAGAGAACTTGGTGACAACTGGCAAGATCGAAGGGAAGAGACCAAGGGGAAGACCGAGAAGTAAATACCTGGATGGCTTGGCCTTGTGGCATGGTTGAGACAGGAACACGGAGCTGACCCACGACTCTGGTGATCGAGTGAGATGGCAGAACATGACCGCCCACGCTTATCGGCATGGCACATGATGGATGATGAACGGATGAATGCTATTATTAGAAACAAAACCGGATTTCTTCTTCTTCTTCGTTCATCCGGAGTTTTTTTTCGGATGTGATTGCGTTGTGCCTGTTTACAGCAGAGCTGCGTTCTTGCGCCGTTAGGCCGACACATCCGATTTCTGCGGGCATTTGTTGACCGGGTTAACCTTCCCGGGAAAACCGGATTTTAAAACTGTTGTTCAGTTTAATTTTTGAAAAAAATGTTAGTTGCACCTCCTTTTCAGCACGTCGCATTCATGCCCAGCATGTTAGGCTGTTTGTGAATTACTGGGCAACGTTTACGTTCGGTAGTTTGCCATTGTATTTTGAACGACCGATGCTTATTCCATGGACATCACAAGCAGACGATCTACTTATATCTTACAAAATCACTTGCAGCTAGTTCAAACTCTCTACTCGGTGTGTTAGGGAATTGTGAAACGTGTTAATTGTCCTTAAGTCATGGCTTTCCTATTGTGAATTTGAATTATGAAGACACAAATAATATATTGCACAGTTTATTGACTGGCATATTTCGCTGTATCTCGTCTGGTGCATATCACAGAACAAAATCAGTATTAGGGTAAACAACCGAGAAACTTCACACTCCGAGACCTGCTTCATGCACTGCGACCTACACCGTTTCTAAACATCGTGACTTTTAAACAGAAAAGTCACTATTGTAGTGTTATATTGGACTGCGTGCCTCCATTGGAAGGCTCAAACTCGTGGAGTGTGATCAGAAGGGTGTGGTACATGGGAAGGACAGAAACTTCTTGTTAAAAATACGCTCGCTTTGCAGTAATTTTTTTTAACACAAGGGATACAACCACACAAAATGTTTAAAAGCTAATTGTTTATAGAGTTATTTATCTTCATTATCATCTCGTGCCTTGCAAAGTGGCCTAGACGCACAAGTCTCTACACAGATTTCGGTCCGGGAGTCTCCGTGACGAAGTGGTCACGCCGCCTAATTCGAGCTCCGATGATCGTGAGTTCACAAGTTTAATTTTCTCGGAGACTCCTGGGGGTCGTCGCTGCAACTACGGAGTTCGAGCTTTGTGCGAAGCTTTCCGCAGGCCGCAGAAGGTCTTCGATGGTTTCAACCGTCGCACGGGCAGTATAAAACCCGGTGCAATGAAATCGACCCTGTCGACTTTTAAGTGGCTTTTAAGAGTTAGACAATATTGTGTACCATCGCCCGATCTGTTCAGTTTGTACAGCGAATTAATATTTTGGCAGAAAGATATATTTTAATATGTAATATCTTCTGAACAATAACATTAAATACTGTAAATATGTTTATATGTGTATGTAAAATGTGATAAATATTAAGTTTGTGTTTTTTATCAAGTTACATTATTCTTGACGAGTGTGTTTTTCATCAAGTTTCATTATACGTGACGAGTGTGTTGTTCATTAAGTTTATTTATTATGTATTGTGTATATACACTAGGGTACGATGATAAGTAAGTCACAAATGGCTGTAGAAAAATAACTAAATATGATAACAACTTGAAACCGGTTTATTTTTATACATACATTGTCCCTTTATTTCTAAACATAATTTCCACCAACATTTATGCACTTATCCCATCGTTTTATCAATCCCCCCAAACCGGCCGCATAGAACTGCGTGCTCTATTTTCTAAACCACGTTTTCACTTCACATTCAACTTCGGTGTCATTCGCGAAATGTCTCCCGCCAAGGTGGGTATTCAGTGTTTATGCTGACAAATGTTTAGCTGGGTAGAAAAAGTTACGAGGGCGAGTCAATAAGTAAGTCACGCAGTTCTGTGAGAAGGCAGGTAGAAGCACTACTATGAACTATGTTTGAGTTCAAAGCGAGAGAGCACAAAAATCTATCCTATTTATAGTATCTGTCTTAATTATCGTTTGTGTCTTATCTACCTTATCTATCTTATCTATCCCATTCGTCTTATCTGTCTGACACCAAAGCTCTTAGGTCAGGATTGTGAAATGTCTGGTTGGCGATGGCAGTTTGCTTTGATATCTGGTTGACAGAAAGCCATATCACATCATCATCAGTAGGATAGTGAAATGTCTGATTGGCAATGGCAATTGTTTTGGATGTCTGGTTGGCAATGGCAATTGTCTTGGATGTCTGGTTGGCAATGGCAATTGTTTTGGATGTCTGGTTGGCAATGGCAATTGTTTTGGATGTCTGGTTGGCGACGGCAATTTTCTTGGATGTCTGGTTTGCGATGGCAATTGTTTTGGATTGTTGGATGTCTGGTTGGCAATGGCAATTGTTTTGGATGTCTGGTTGGCGACGGCAATTTTCTTGGATGTCTGGTTTGCGATGGCAATTGTTTTGGATTGTTGGATGTCTGGTTGGCGATGCCAATTTTCTTTGATGTCTGGTTGGCGATGGCAATTTTCTTGGATGTCTAGTGACAGAAAGCCATAACAAACCATCACAAGCAGGACTGTGAAATGTCTGGTGGCGATGGCGATGATGTTCTCTTTCGTTTACTCGCAGATGGTTCATCCATTTATTCCGAAAGCTCTCGAGTTGTTCACAATTTTGATCCTTTCAGACAGAGTATACCAAGCTCATAGTCAGTCGATTACAAACATGACCAGTTGATTGTACAAAATAATCCGCAATATCTGTGTTGTGATATTTGTTTTAGAGAGGACCAGTTTATTGTAACAAGTAATCCACAATGGCTGTGCTGTGATAATTGTGTTAGGCATGGCCAGTTGATTGTACAATATAGTCCACAGTCTCTGTGCTGTGATCATTGTGTTAGCATGACCAGTTGATTGTACAATATAGTCCACAGTCTCTGTGCTGTGATCATTGTGTTAGACATTGCCAGTTGATTGTACAAAATAATCTACAATCCCTGCTCCAGGTGTGCTTTATTCTTTGTTTTTAAAATTTCCAGAGATTCATGCTTATATATTTTTTTTTGTATTGTTAGTTAGACAGGTTGCCATCAAATGTTATTCCAAGGTATTTCTCGACCCAATGAATGACCATTTTACATTAGGCATATATACATTGAGGACGTGGACATAATTCAATAATCACTTCTGGCTACTACTTCGGATTTATTTCACCTTTTCATTCACCGTCCGGCTCTGTGGTGAAGGGGTTACGAATGCAATTCGTAATCCTGCATACCGCGTTCGAAACACAACTGCAGGCGATTCGGAAGCTGACCGCCTTGCGTTGGTACTCCATACAAGGGTATGTGTGCCGGTCGTTCAGAATGCAATGTCAAACTACTGAACGTAAACTTGCCCATGAATCACCGACAGCAAAAATGCTGGAGTTGACTGCCACGTCCTGTTAAGGATATGCAGCTAACTTTTTCCTTCACTGAGGAAGGTACGGGCCACTCCATCTTGTAGGCTTAAAATTTCACACCCCAAGGGCTGTACCTGATAAGAGACTCCCTTTCCTTAGTTAATTTAGTTTGATACCTGTAATATTGTGTTATATAGAAACCATTATATATTTACTTTTAATAGATGTTTTTTGTCTCTATATATTTATTAAAAACGTATGCTTAATTTCTCTTTGATATGTTTTTAAAAAAAAATAATCATTATGTACGCTGTCTAATGACACAGGCGCGCATGTCTATCCACGGATCTCGGCCATTGGTGCTCTAGATCTATTCCATTGCCGAAAATCCCCATCAAACTGTTTTGTACCATCAGGCATCACTTCTCTGGGGTTTCCTCTGACTCATCCAGTGCTGGTCCGCCCAGTGGTCACGATCTTCCCCGATGCCTCTCTTCTCAATTTATGACCAAAGAAAACTGTTATTTCTTTATTATAATTGTATCCAATGTTCTACCTTCACTAGTGTCTCTCAGGCAATCGATATTTACTCTGGCTGTTCAGGGTATTTAGAATATTAGTCTCAGAAACCACATGTTTAATTTCCTCAAGCTTTTCCTAATTTGTTCGCTCACATTCCAAGATTCACTACCACACAGCAGAGCTCAATATAACGTATCAGTACTCTCTTTCTGGCATACAGCAGCAGAGTATGGGAAATACCGCATGAAAGGAAACTCCTAAGCACCACCAAGTTGTTAAAGACTGGTACAGTTGTGCGGCAAATGACGCTCTGGGGTTCGAGTATCCACCGGTATAAGTCGACAACCCTGCAGCCGAGCAAAGCACTCACCTGTTCTTAAATTAAGAAATAGTTGTTAAAATAACAGGTAACATATCAAGGCGTAGACATGGAAAACAAAGACAAACTATCACATTAAATTCCCCAAATCTTATGAACCGAAATCTGCGGTGATGCCTGCATAAAATCTCTTAAAATTTTTTTTATCTCACATTCTGTCACAACCGTATATGTGATTATGTTACGTTTAATAATAACTTGGCTTTAATATGTGTTAATTTGACATTGCTTGCCTGTTGTGTATTACATTACCTAATAGGCATCCCTCATTTTGTTTTGCTTTGATGATCTTTTGTGACATGAAGTATTGTTGTTTATTTTTAATTCTTTTTATCCAGTTTTTATCGTTCTGCCCAGTGTAGTCTATTGCTTTTAGATGTAGATGGAATAGTTTTATTTTACAGGGTGTACACTTTTAGATGTAGATGGAATAGTTTTATTTTACAGGGTGTACACTTTTAGATGTAGATGGAATAGTTTTATTTTACAGGGTGTACACTTTGATACCTTTTAACTTCCAATGCTTGTTTTAGTTTTATATCTGGTTTCGTTAATATTTTGTCTAGCATTTTTGGGGGGTCTTAGCTACAGTTTGACAGTGGAAGATACTAAGAGCTTTCTGTTAGCGCTGAATGATGGGCGGTGCTTACCAAACTTGACACCCTACACTGTTCCAACGGCTTCGGGTGGAGGAGGTAACTGGGAGGGTACAAGCCTTATCCTAGTGTGAGGAAGTGCAACCTAAAGACTAAATGTCATGGCAGGGCAGACCAGACCTTAAGCCTTAGTCGGCAACTGGTCTAGGATGGAAGCTCCGACAGGCGGACAGTTAGAGTATTCTTTTGCTGATCCGGCGGCTTCTGCAGCTTGTCTTGTTCCAGATGTATTGGTGTTACCTTTCCTCTCGACTGAACATGGGAGACCGAAAGAGGGATCATGCTGCATGGGCAACACATGGTCTCTACAATTCATCCCTGGCTTTGTGCTATCTTTGAAGCACATTGTAACAAACTATCGTATGTCAAGGCGGCCAGGTGCCAGTTGTAGTTGTCTAGCATTTAAATCAGGTTGTCACTTTGTACCACATATATTGAAAGGCAGAAGATCAAATGGTTCGGTCCTCTCATTAGAATGCAACACATAAAAAAATATCTGATACGAGAGCAAGAGGACGCCCGAGAAAGAAATGGTTTGACGACGTTAATGACAGTATACAATCACACGGAATGACACTATCAAATGCCACCCATCGGTTCTTGATGGCAAAAGTGAACGATGATGATGATTATTTATATCAGGTTGTAGATATTGTTACTGTATTATAACTGCTGATTTCATATCGCCATCTAGTGGCCAGTCCTGGTTATAACCTCACCCAGGCCATGCGCCCTGCCTCTGTTGCTGTCGTGTATAAATTATCTAGCACATTCTGAAACCATCTACCTTGTGGTCGTCCTCGCCTTCGCCTCCCGACACACTTCCCTCCGGAATTATCTTGTCTGTATTGTAATGTCGCTTAGCTTGTGCAAAACAGAAAGAAAACCCTCACATGCACTGTTCTCAGCGACTGTACTAGCCAGGCGAGCTTAATTCCCCAAGTTTAAGACACCGCAAGGTACTATTGGCAGTCATGACAGTTATTTTTAAAACTAATCTTCTTCAATCTTGAGTCGTTGTTGTATAGATTTGTTTGTTTTCCTTTACGCACAACATATATGTGCATGTGAGATTAGATGAAAGAATGTTGAATATTGATCGCTGGTTATATAAAAACTCACTCAGGTCATTGCATAGGGTGCTGAATATGATTGCATATCTGCCGTAGTAGATTAGTTTGATCATCCATGACAAAGCAATGTGAGACCGACACACAGTGACAATTATACAAGTAAAGTATTGATTTTCTACAAAGTGAACTGCGTTTTCTTTTCCTTTGTTGCTGACTTAAGAGTTGTTTAATTTGTAATGGCCTACAGGTTTTCCAAACAGCTGTCAAATAGAACTACAACCATCCTAAAAACTAGGCTTCTTTGTAGACATAACAAGAACAACAGCGAACGATAAGGACACGAAAAAAAGATGACACGATTGACAGTTCCATGGCCGTTGGGTACGTCATCTGTCTTCTTCTTGCATGCATGCTGCATGGAGATGGTCATCATGTCTTTCCACAACCGCCTGTCTCATCTTCCTCTCAAACAATGCTAACAGATTTTAAGATTTGATCCTCTTTATCAAGAAAGAATATAAATCAAAATCTTTTTCTGAACTTAAATAACACAAGAATAATGTCCGGGGACACAACTGCATGCCAACAAAATATTACAAGCAAGCAATAACGAAGAAATGGAAAATCTCATAAGTGTGAATATCTTGACTTCATAATCAACAATGCTGAGACTGTCACTAGAAGTTAGACGCAGGCTGGTCATAGCAATACAGATGCAACCGCATTTAGAAGCTATGGGACAACACTGGCAAACAAGTTCACGAAACATATTTGAGAACATGAATCAATCTTGTGGCAAATATAGACGTGAGTCATGGAACATTTTGCAATTGACTGACCGACCGACCGACCGACCGACCGACCGACCGACCGACCGACCGACCGACCGACCGACCGACCGACCGACCGACCGACCGACCGACCGACCGACCGACCGACCGACCGACCGACCGACCGACCGACCGACCGACCGACCGACCGACCGACCGACCGACCGACCGACCGACCGACCGACCGACCGACCGACCGACCGACCGACCGACCGACCGACCGACCGACCGACCGACCGACCGACCGACCGACCGACCGACCGACCGACCGACCGACCGACCGACCGACCGACCGACCGACCGACCGACCGACCGACCGACCGACCGACCGACCGACCGACCGACCGACCGACCGACCGACCGACCGACCGACCGACCGACCGACCGACCGACCGACCGACCGACCGACCGACCGACCGACCGACCGACCGACCGACCGACCGACCGACCGACCGACCGACCGACCGACCGACCGACCGACCGACCGACCGACCGACCGACCGACCGACCGACCGACCGACCGACCGACCGACCGACCGACCGACCGACCGACCGACCGACCGACCGACCGACCGACCGACCGACCGACCGACCGACCGACCGACCGACCGACCGACCGACCGACCGACCGACCGACCGACCGACCGACCGACCGACCGACCGACCGACCGACCGACCGACCGACCGACCGACCGACCGACCGACCGACCGACCGACCGACCGACCGACCGACCGACCGACCGACCGACCGACCGACCGACCGACCGACCGACCGACCGACCGACCGACCGACCGACCGACCGACCGACCGACCGACCGACCGACCGACCGACCGACCGACCGACCGACCGACCGACCGACCGACCGACCGACCGACCGACCGACCGACCGACCGACCGACCGACCGACCGACCGACCGACCGACCGACCGACCGACCGACCGACCGACCGACCGACCGACCGACCGACCGACCGACCGACCGACCGACCGACCGACCGACCGACCGACCGACCGACCGACCGACCGACCGACCGACCGACCGACCGACCGACCGACCGACCGACCGACCGACCGACCGACCGACCGACCGACCGACCGACCGACCGACCGACCGACCGACCGACCGACCGACCGACCGACCGACCGACCGACCGACCGACCGACCGACCGACCGACCGACCGACCGACCGACCGACCGACCGACCGACCGACCGACCGACCGACCGACCGACCGACCGACCGACCGACCGACCGACCGACCGACCGACCGACCGACCGACCGACCGACCGACCGACCGACCGACCGACCGACCGACCGACCGACCGACCGACCGACCGACCGACCGACCGACCGACCGACCGACCGACCGACCGACCGACCGACCGACCGACCGACCGACCGACCGACCGACCGACCGACCGACCGACCGACCGACCGACCGACCGACCGACCGACCGACCGACCGACCGACCGACCGACCGACCGACCGACCGACCGACCGACCGACCGACCGACCGACCGACCGACCGACCGACCGACCGACCGACCGACCGACCGACCGACCGACCGACCGACCGACCGACCGACCGACCGACCGACCGACCGACCGACCGACCGACCGACCGACCGACCGACCGACCGACCGACCGACCGACCGACCGACCGACCGACCGACCGACCGACCGACCGACCGACCGACCGACCGACCGACCGACCGACCGACCGACCGACCGACCGACCGACCGACCGACCGACCGACCGACCGACCGACCGACCGACCGACCGACCGACCGACCGACCGACCGACCGACCGACCGACCGACCGACCGACCGACCGACCGACCGACCGACCGACCGACCGACCGACCGACCGACCGACCGACCGACCGACCGACCGACCGACCGACCGACCGACCGACCGACCGACCGACCGACCGACCGACCGACCGACCGACCGACCGACCGACCGACCGACCGACCGACCGACCGACCGACCGACCGACCGACCGACCGACCGACCGACCGACCGACCGACCGACCGACCGACCGACCGACCGACCGACCGACCGACCGACCGACCGACCGACCGACCGACCGACCGACCGACCGACCGACCGACCGACCGACCGACCGACCGACCGACCGACCGACCGACCGACCGACCGACCGACCGACCGACCGACCGACCGACCGACCGACCGACCGACCGACCGACCGACCGACCGACCGACCGACCGACCGACCGACCGACCGACCGACCGACCGACCGACCGACCGACCGACCGACCGACCGACCGACCGACCGACCGACCGACCGACCGACCGACCGACCGACCGACCGACCGACCGACCGACCGACCGACCGACCGACCGACCGACCGACCGACCGACCGACCGACCGACCGACCGACCGACCGACCGACCGACCGACCGACCGACCGACCGACCGACCGACCGACCGACCGACCGACCGACCGACCGACCGACCGACCGACCGACCGACCGACCGACCGACCGACCGACCGACCGACCGACCGACCGACCGACCGACCGACCGACCGACCGACCGACCGACCGACCGACCGACCGACCGACCGACCGACCGACCGACCGACCGACCGACCGACCGACCGACCGACCGACCGACCGACCGACCGACCGACCGACCGACCGACCGACCGACCGACCGACCGACCGACCGACCGACCGACCGACCGACCGACCGACCGACCGACCGACCGACCGACCGACCGACCGACCGACCGACCGACCGACCGACCGACCGACCGACCGACCGACCGACCGACCGACCGACCGACCGACCGACCGACCGACCGACCGACCGACCGACCGACCGACCGACCGACCGACCGACCGACCGACCGACCGACCGACCGACCGACCGACCGACCGACCGACCGACCGACCGACCGACCGACCGACCGACCGACCGACCGACCGACCGACCGACCGACCGACCGACCGACCGACCGACCGACCGACCGACCGACCGACCGACCGACCGACCGACCGACCGACCGACCGACCGACCGACCGACCGACCGACCGACCGACCGACCGACCGACCGACCGACCGACCGACCGACCGACCGACCGACCGACCGACCGACCGACCGACCGACCGACCGACCGACCGACCGACCGACCGACCGACCGACCGACCGACCGACCGACCGACCGACCGACCGACCGACCGACCGACCGACCGACCGACCGACCGACCGACCGACCGACCGACCGACCGACCGACCGACCGACCGACCGACCGACCGACCGACCGACCGACCGACCGACCGACCGACCGACCGACCGACCGACCGACCGACCGACCGACCGACCGACCGACCGACCGACCGACCGACCGACCGACCGACCGACCGACCGACCGACCGACCGACCGACCGACCGACCGACCGACCGACCGACCGACCGACCGACCGACCGACCGACCGACCGACCGACCGACCGACCGACCGACCGACCGACCGACCGACCGACCGACCGACCGACCGACCGACCGACCGACCGACCGACCGACCGACCGACCGACCGACCGACCGACCGACCGACCGACCGACCGACCGACCGACCGACCGACCGACCGACCGACCGACCGACCGACCGACCGACCGACCGACCGACCGACCGACCGACCGACCGACCGACCGACCGACCGACCGACCGACCGACCGACCGACCGACCGACCGACCGACCGACCGACCGACCGACCGACCGACCGACCGACCGACCGACCGACCGACCGACCGACCGACCGACCGACCGACCGACCGACCGACCGACCGACCGACCGACCGACCGACCGACCGACCGACCGACCGACCGACCGACCGACCGACCGACCGACCGACCGACCGACCGACCGACCGACCGACCGACCGACCGACCGACCGACCGACCGACCGACCGACCGACCGACCGACCGACCGACCGACCGACCGACCGACCGACCGACCGACCGACCGACCGACCGACCGACCGACCGACCGACCGACCGACCGACCGACCGACCGACCGACCGACCGACCGACCGACCGACCGACCGACCGACCGACCGACCGACCGACCGACCGACCGACCGACCGACCGACCGACCGACCGACCGACCGACCGACCGACCGACCGACCGACCGACCGACCGACCGACCGACCGACCGACCGACCGACCGACCGACCGACCGACCGACCGACCGACCGACCGACCGACCGACCGACCGACCGACCGACCGACCGACCGACCGACCGACCGACCGACCGACCGACCGACCGACCGACCGACCGACCGACCGACCGACCGACCGACCGACCGACCGACCGACCGACCGACCGACCGACCGACCGACCGACCGACCGACCGACCGACCGACCGACCGACCGACCGACCGACCGACCGACCGACCGACCGACCGACCGACCGACCGACCGACCGACCGACCGACCGACCGACCGACCGACCGACCGACCGACCGACCGACCGACCGACCGACCGACCGACCGACCGACCGACCGACCGACCGACCGACCGACCGACCGACCGACCGACCGACCGACCGACCGACCGACCGACCGACCGACCGACCGACCGACCGACCGACCGACCGACCGACCGACCGACCGACCGACCGACCGACCGACCGACCGACCGACCGACCGACCGACTTGACAGACGATAGTTTGTATAATGGGGTTATCTCTCGATAACACAAAGCCTGGGCTGAATTTAGAGACCATATCTTGCCCATGCAGAATGTTCCCTCTCTCGGCCTGCCTAGTTTACTCCAGAGGAAATGTAACACCAATACGTCTGGAACAAGACAAGCTGCAGAAGCTGCCGGATCAGCAAAGCATTGATCTGTTTGCCTGTCGGAGCTTCGATCCTAGACCAGTTACCAACGAAGGCTTAGGGCCTGGTCTGCCCTGCCACGACATTTAGTCTTTAGGTTGTATTTTCTCACACCAGGATAAGGGTTGTACCCTCTCAATTGCGCTCTTCCGTCCGAAACCGTTGGCACAATGTGGGGTGTCGGGTTTGGTAAGCGCCGCCCAACATTCAGCGCTAACAAAAGCAGGTAGTACCGTCTGCTGTCATACGGTAGCTCAGTCAACGACTACAGAAGAAAATGTGGGCGTTTGGGCTTAAATGCTACAGACAAATTCTTCGAATATCTATAAAAACAATGACAATCTACACGACATGAACATCGAATAATTCAGTAACACAGCACGGAAACTGAAATAATTATCCGTAGTACACGTCACAGTGACATGGAGAGAACAGCGATGAAAGGCCTGGTTGCTGGAAGGTGAGGCAGCGGTCGATCTGCAAGGAGATGGACACCGGACACTGCAGGCCTTGGACATGAGGGTGCATGGAACATCAGGAATGACAGGAGATCGAGGATCTTCTCAGGTAGGCTGTGATGAGAGAGACATTCCTCAAAGAATCTCCTAGATGAGGATGATGATGATGAGGATGATGATGATGATGATGATGATGATGATGATGATGATGATATAAGTTAAAGTTAATTACATATCCTTTACATGACGTCGCAGTCAACCCCAGTAATTTTTACTGTTTGTGATCTCTGGACAAGTTTACGTTCAGCAGTTTACCATGGCTTTCTGAACGACTGACACCCATACCATTTTGTAAAAAAAACCGAACGCAAGACGGTCTGCTGCAAAATCGCTCGCAGCTATGTTTCGAACGCGGTATGCTGGATTACGAACTCTGTTCGTAACCCCTTCGCCACAGAGCCAATGATGATATATATGTGCGAAACAATTTCATGGAAGCCTTAGAGATGTGGTTTTATAGAAGAATGCTGAAAATTAACTGGACAGCCAAAATGAGTCATCTGGGCATTTTGAGAGAAGCTAAGTCGCAAAGACAACTTATCACAAACATCAGAAAGAAGCAGTCATCATTTTTTTTGGCCACATTATAAGAAGATACAAACTGAAACATGTTGTGACAACCGGAAAAATTTGTGGACAGTGACATAGAGGAAGGCAGTGTGAGAAGATTTTTGACAGTCTTGTCTCCTGGCACGGAAGGGAGTCAACACACCAATTTATCCTTACAGTCGGAAATCGCAGTTTGTGGAGAGGCATGCTGGCTCACGCCATCCGGCAAGGCACCAGATAATGATGATGATGTGAAACAAACACATACACACACACACACATATATATAATCTATACTTTTGTATGCCGGTCTCTCTGGCCGAGGGGTTACACCACTTTCTCCGTAATCCCGTTTATCACGCAGAGTCTCGTAGCGGGCGAGAACTTAGAGCGGTTCTACCCCCGCTGGTGACTTGCGGGATAACTGACGCCGGCCGCTCAGAAAGCAATGACAAACTACTGAGAGTAATCTTGCCAAGAAATCAACAGACAGCTGAAAGATGCTGCTGTTGACAGCGATGTCCTGTAAAGGATATGCGAATTAAAAAATACTTTTGTATGGATGTAGAATGTGGACAATGAACAGACAAGCTGAAAAACATCTAATTGCATTATATATATATATATATATATATATATATATATATATATATATATATATATATATATATATATATATATATATATATATATATATATATATATATATATATATAATCTCATCTCATCATGTTCCTCTCATCATCTCATCATACACCTTGTGGTGCCGAGGTGAAGTATAAACAGCGGGAGAGTGCCCGCTTATGGGCTTCATGCATCGATATTCCCATGGACTCTGTTATTCCCTGCGTCCATCGTCTACGTGGTCGGCCTCTTACTCTCCTGCCCTCAGGTCTGTACATCATTGCTTATTGTGGTATACTGTTAGTTGGTAACCTGCTTGCATGGCCAAACCATTTGACTTGCTCCCTTCTAATAAAATCTAGCGCTGCTATAACCCCCACTTTAGTCTGATTTCTTCATTTCTGATGTTATCTCTTCTTGATATGTTAAGTACTCTTCTCAGGAATCTCATTTCTGTTGTTGTGATTTTTCTTTTCTCTTTTTCTGTCATTGTCCAGGTTTGGCATTGGTAACATAGAGTTGGTAGCAAGATTGTGTTGTAAAGTGCTTTCTTAGTAGTTATTGATACATGTTTGTTCTTTAGTATTGGTTCTATTTGTCCAATGAGTTGGTTTGCCTTATTGCATCTATTTTTGATCTCGTCTTCTGATTTGCCATTTGATGATATTATACTTCCTTGGTACTTGAAACTCTTTACTTGTTTCAAGGAATGTTCGTTTAGGTGAATCGTTGTTGCTTTTTCTTCTTTAGCTATAGTCTATACCTCTGTTTTGCTTGTGCTAATTTTCATGTTATGTTCCCTACACATTTCGTTAGACTATTCATGTGGTCTTGTAATTCAGCTTCTGATTTTGCTATTAGTGCTTGGTCGTCCGCAAATAGGAGTTCTCTAATGGTTAGATTTGCAGATGGTTCTTCTTCTATGTTCTCGTCATGCAGTGTTCCTGCGGTCTCCGTTTGGCTGGTTTCTTTACATGTGTTGTCATATATGTTATAAACAAGAGAGGGGACAGAACACAACCTTGTCGTAGTCCGGATCTTATGGTGAAAGCTTCTGAGTGTCTTCCAGTTGCTCTCACTATGCATTCACTGTTGTTGTATAATCTTGTACATAGGTTTGTTCGATGTGTACTCACTCCATATAGTTTAACGATTTCCCACAGCTTGTTTCTATCTACTCTTTCAATGCCTTTTCTTGGTCTACAAAGGCTAAGTAGAGTGTTTCATTGAATTCCATTGATTTTTCTATAAGTTGTCTAAGAGCAAAAATGGCATCTGTGCATCCTTTGTTTTTTCTAAATCCAAGTTGTGTTTCGCTTAGCTGGGGTTCTTAATAGTTCGTAATCTTCTCTCAAGAATGTTGCAAAATATTTTCCCAGTATAACTCAACAGTGAAATGCCTCTGTATTGTGTGCAATCTCTTTTGCTGCCTATTTTTTTTCCCAAATTGGGACAATTATGGCGTTTCCCCAGTTTCGTGGCGTTTGTTGTTCTACCCAAACATGGTTGAATAGTCTATGAAGCCATGCTATTCCTACTTCTCTTGCTGCTTTAATTAGTTCATTTGGTATTTCATCTTGTCCTGGTGATTTGTTCAATGGGGCTAATCTGACGGCTTCTATAATTTCTTCTTTCAGTATGTCTGGTTCTAGTTCTTCGGTGGCATCTGTCTCGGTTTCTTGAATCCCTGTGACATCTGATGGGATGTTGAGAAGTTGTTCGAAGTACTGTTTCCATCTTATTAGGATTTGTTTTTGTTCACTTATTGGTTCTCCATTTTCACTGTTAATTATTTCAGTTGGGTCAAAGGGTTCTTCTCTGATTCTCATTGCACTTATCTTTTTATAGAAGTTTCTAGTTGCCTCCTTGTTGTTTTTATTTAGAGTTTCTTCATACTCCTCCCAGTCTTTTTGTTTTTCTCACTTTACTATTCTATTCACATGTCTTCTCGCTATTCTATATTCTATATAATGGCATTCCTCTTTGCTCTTCGACCACTTTTTATATTTTCCCTTTTTGTCTTTTACAGCTTTCTTTACTTCTGCGTTCGACCAACTTGTTATTTTCTTTATCCGTGTTTTGCGTTTTTTCGTGGTTCCACTTTATGTTCGCAGTATTTAAAATGCTTGATTTGAACATCTCCCATTCTTCTTCCACTGTATTTCTTTCTATAGGTAATTTTACAAAGATTTCAGTTAGCTCTTTTTCATATTTTTCCCTGACTGTTTCGTCTTTGAGATTTTTTAAGTTTACTGATTCGCATGGCATGTATTTTCCTGGTCTTTGCTTCCTTCTACTGATGGTTCTTATTGTGGCAATGGCTACTTTGTGGTCTGTATTTATATCTAAATTGGGCACTGCCCTTGCATCTAATATATTTCTCTTTCTGTTATTTCTTATTAATATAAAATCAATTTGGCTTTTAGTATCTAAATCGTTCTATTTATTCCAGGTGTATATTTGTGAGTCTTTGTATTTTTAGAATGTATTTGTATAGAGGTCGTGTTGGCTGGATAGCTCTATCAGTCCACTTCCGTTATCATTTCTTTCAGTATGTTGGTCCAAGATGTTTTTCTATGCCCGCTCTGTTGTGTCCTATTCTTGCACTGAAGTCTCCCATTAATTATGATGTTGTCCTGCTTATCTATTTTGTTTAGCACGTCATGTATGTCTTCGTAGAAGTCCTCGCATTCTTGTTGCTCATTATTGTTTGTATTACAGGGTGCGTATATTTGTACATATGTTGTAATTGTTTGTTCTTTTATTCTCACTGTTATGATTATTTTTTATATATATTTTATTTCTAGTATTCCTCTTTCTAGCCGTGATTCAATGACTATTCCCACACCGTGTCTTGCCCTTTCTTGCTGTTCCACTGCAGAGTAGACAAACGTGTAACTGTGGTGGATTTCCTTGCATCCTTCTCCCTTTATTCTGGTGTCCGCTATTCCCATCAGTCTAATTGTCCCCTCTTTCATTGTTTCTATAAGTTCTTCTTCTTTACTATTAAAACCGCAGACGTTCATTATGCCTATTTTGTTTTTAAATCGCTGATCTATCTCGTAGTCCATTAACATTGCCGGGTCTATATCCATTTGGGTCAGTCCGTTTATACTTCTTAGTTTTTCTACAAGCAGTATGAAGATCCCCTGCCTGTTTGCTAGGCCAGTCACAGGTTTAGGACAAAAATCTGACCAAAGGGAGGTCCATCCCCTATGACGAGCCATATCCCCGTTAGGCCATGACCTTGCGGTCATGGTTTCCCAGTCTACACCACATGGAGGAAGGGGTTGGCTTGTGAAGTCTGCGGGTCATCGGCAGGTTACTAATTTTCATATTCACCCCTCCTGGGAGAGGCTAGCCGATCCTAACCCTGCTGGCTGCAGGGCCAGGCGCAGTCCACACCCTGTAGGCCATATATATATATATATGTGTGTGTGTGTGTGTGTGTGTGTGTGTGTGTGTGTGTGTGTGAGTGTGTGTGTGTTTTCGCCCGCTCGCTTTGAACTCAAGCGTAGTTCATACACAATATTTATAGTAGTGCTGGACTAAATTTTGCGTGTGGCTTAGCTTTTCGTTTAACAGTGTCCCTCGCCATCAGGCGAACCCACTTCAACTTCAGAGGTACTTGTAATTTACGTCGCCAAGACAAGGACGACAGGTCAACATTTTAGTCCAGCTGTCCTGTGTAGGGGTTGAACCGCTTACCTCGGCATCAGCACACCAGATGTTTAAGGACACGTGTTCTAATCTATTCCGCCATGCGGACCTGCTGTGTGTGTGTGTGTGTGTGTGTGTGTGTGTGTGTGTGTGTGTGTGTGTGTGCGTCCGTGTTTGTATCCAAGCACCAATTGCTCCATGCATCGGTCTATTTATATCTAAGAAAAGCATGGGTATTTTCCAGTTGTTATCTGTTACAATGGTAGAGTACATTCTGTTATGACATCCCTGATACACACTGACTTAGGCATACAGAATGTCCGTGTGGCATGAAACTGACAATTCTCCCGATTATTACAAATTCCTTGACTTGCTGTTATTTTCTAGGGAACCACTTTACTGTAAACATCTATACTAGGAGGAGAAAGAAATAAACTATGTATTTGCACTACAGATCATTCATTGATTGGGGGGGGGGGGGGGGTTAGTTGACATCTACAGGACGTCGCCTTCAACCACATATTTTTTTGGCTGTTTGTGATTTCTTAGCAAGTTTACGTTGAGTAAATTGCCCTTGATTTGTGAAAGACTGGCACTCATACCATTGTTTGAAAACCAAGGCAAGGTGGCATGCTTCCAAATCACCCGCATCTGTCTCGAACGCGGTATGCGGGATTACGAATTGCGTGGGTAATTCCTATGCCACAGAGTTGGACTGGAATAAAGGGAAGTAAGCCAACTTGATTACGGTCCTGGTGCATGTGTCCACGCCAGCCTACCTCCCCTGTTGTCATGGATTCCAACTAGCGTCAAGGCGGATTTTTAAAAATTGAGATCCAGCTTCAAATGGGTACGAGGAAAAGTGTTGGGAAGTAAAGTCGGCCGGGATGAACATTGACACATTCCCAGCCTTCTGGCGCTGACAGGTCTATGCAAATATGGCGCTAACACCAATGTTCAATACGCCTCGTGACATGTAAATAAGGTCCTTTGATTTATTATTTGTTTGTTTTTATTTTGCATATCCTTTATAGGTCATCGCAGTCAATACCAGCATTTCTGCCGTTGTGACCCTTTGGCAAGTTTATGTTCAGTAGTTTGCCATTACTTTCTGAACGACCAGCACCGATACAACGCAAAACCATCGCAGCGCGGTCTGCTGCCAAATCCGCGCAACTGTGTTTCGATCGCGGGTATACGGGATTACGAACCGCGTCCGTAATTCCTTTGCTACGGAGACCGGGTGATTTACTTTACATTGCTTTAATATACGTAGTAGATGTGAGACAATGGCCGAGGTTCCATCCCCATCAGCGAAATGAGCTCCGGGTAATTTTCAGAATTTTATCAGAATTGTTTGGGAAATAAAATGGGGCGAGACAAGGCACTGGTCTCATCACCTCATCATGCTTCGTCAACATCATGTCTAGAATGTGAAGGCATTTACACTTTACACAGCAACACAAGTATCTACGAAAGGGCTATCTGTGTTGTTGAATCAACCAATGCATTTATCTATAGGTTTCATCGTCATCATCAAATGCCATGCCGACTGGCGTAGGCGTTCATGACTCTCCACAGATCTCGGACTAGTTTTCTGGATCAACTCTGCCATTGATATTCCTCCATGCCACCGTTGCAATCCATCCAGCATCATTTCTCGTGGTCTGCCTCTGCCTCTCTTCCCCTCGATCTTTCCAGTTGTCACGGTGTTCTCCAACGTCTCTCTTCTCATCACATGACCCAAAAAAAAGCTGTTTGTCTCTTTCTTATTGTTGTATATAGTGTTCTAGTTTCATTAGCCTATTTAAGGCATTCGTTGTTAGTTACTTTGGCAGTCCAAGGAATTCGCAACATTCGTCTAAGGAACCACATCTCTGTTGCTTCCAATCTCTTCCTAATTTGTTCATTTATATTCCAAGATTCACTGCCATACAGAAAAACAGGTTCTATATAGGTCTTCAGCACTCTCTTTCTTACATTCAATGATAGTGATTTATTGCATAAGATATTTTTCATTTTCTGAAATGCAGCCTTTGCTTGCCCTATTATGCTCTTGATCTCTGTTGTGTATCTTCCATCTGATGTTATAAATGTCCCTAGATATTTAAAACTATCCACTTGATGAAGAATTTTCCCATCTATCTCTATTTAAGTAGTGAAATATGCAGTTATGTCAACGAATTCACCCCATGTTTCGTCCTAACTTTCTCCTACTCTTTGTGTTGGTGAATGCAGTTTCTATATCCTATATTCTATATCATAGATCCTCATCAAACTCACGCTAAGTATTCATGTATTTTCTGTCTCCAGCCTTCTCCCCATATTTTTCATCTCAAATTCTCACCTTCACCAATTTTTAGTCGTAGGAGTTACGAACGGGTTATGGATGTAATTCGTAATCCCGCATATCGCTTTCGAAACACAGCTGCGGGCGATATGGAAGCAGACCGCCTTGTGTTGGTTTCCATACAATGGTATGAGTGCCGGTCGTTCAGAAAGCAATGGCAAACTACTGAACATAAAACTTGCATAGAAACCATAAACAGCCAAACATGCTGGTGTGCTACGTCCTGTAAAGGATACGCAACTAACTTTTAAAAATTGCCTTTTGCGCTGTGAGTTTCAGAGACAAGACTTTCAAGTTATGCAATTAACATATTTTCTTCGTGTGTTTTACCGGCGCCTTTCCCTCTCCTGTAGATTCACTGGCACAGGTTTAGAATTCTCGCCACAACTCCACATTGATGATTCATCGTGCAATGCAATTTTAGTTCCTTTATTCTGCTCATGCACCACTATTGTTTGCAGCTCATAGAAGAAGAGGAAAGACGTGGGGATTAGAGGACACATTAGACAACATAAAAATTGAAATCTATAGTTACAAACCGGGATACGAACCTGTCACCTCCAAATGACGACGGCAACTTGTTGCAGGAGCAGGTGCACTTCGACGCGTAACCAACTAGACACCCCTAAAAGTGTCATTAATAGCCAGGTCTATCATCCACATGAAACCACAACTACGATATATAGACATAATTCGTATCTAACCATTGAAATAGCACTTTAGGTCCACACATCTATATTAGACCATTGAAGTAGAAGAAAGAAGTAGGGATTAGAGGACACGCCAGACAACAGAACAATTGAAAGCTTTAGTTACAGATTTCTACGCACAAATTAATGAATGTTTGTATTTTAAAATTAATTGTTTTACTGGTCATCCATGTTTGTGATCTACACAACGAGACCGATATTATAGTTAGTTAGTTAGTTAGTTAGTCTGTATGTTAGTTAGTTAGTTAGTTAGTTATATAGTTAGTTAGTTAGTTGACATATTATCCTGATTGCACATCGAACCATTCAGTCCATAAGTGCTCAGATCCCATCCTCAGTAAATCCTGCAGCGTTTAGCGGCTCACGACACCAGTTTTGTGTTGGTTTATTAATCTTCTTTGGCTTCCTGCGTAGTTTTCTTGATTTGCACACCTCTTTTAACTTGCTGTTCTCGCAGTCTGACCATGGTTGTTGGTTCAAAGTCATCACTTGGTTCTCGCAAACGACTTAACTTATCGTAGAACATTCAATATATCAGCCTGGTCCATGGCTCGTCCGCCCTCCACAGTAGCCTAGCTTGCAAGTCTGTCATCCTGCTCATTTCCTTGTACATCCGCATGCCCTGGCACGAAAATGATACGTATCTTTGCAAGCTGTGACCACTCCAGAAACACCAACCACTATCATCGGACCTCATCGGACATGGGCCAAAAAAGGTTGAGAACCACTGCTTTAACATGTACGTGGTATGCATATCCCTTGTCTGGCTTGCTTCTTTTTAACATTCCCGCCATCAAAAACTAGGATGCCACTGTAATGTCGAAACCGATACTTCAGTGCCAAAAACGTTTATACAACTGTCATTCGACCGTTTATTTATATGTACATTTGTTGAATTTTGTATACAATAAATTGATTATGATTATAATTAAGTTAGATGATGTGTAATTGTAGAAATATAGTTATCAGCATTGTGTGTTTCTTATAAAAAGACAAAAATACACAAAGTGCATGGAATAGATTGTACAATGTTTTACAGTATTGTGAATAAATATACATATTAATTAGGGTATTACCCTTCGGACGTTATGCCCATTTCGGGTTTTCCCGAAGAGGCAACGCAATCGAGAGTTCATATTATTTGGAAAACATTTGTCAACAAACGCAGCTAAAGTTCACACCTACAAACATATATGCTGTTCTGCAGTACTGTACACAGTGAAGTGATCTGCTTGCTTGTTTAAAGGATCATTGTTTATCAACATTAATTTAAAGGTGAGTGTCTTACACTTTAATTTTAAATAATGTACGCCATTTGCATCT
>OY992880.1:131336113-131471113 GCA_963921405.1 Cepaea hortensis | reverse complement strand
TACTTCGCTATACAGGGAGAAAAGATCTGGTGACAAGACACACCCTTGTCGTACTCCTAGCTTTATCTGTTCGTAACTACCCTCTTTATTTCCCATTTTAATTGCTGCTACTTGGTTCCAGTAAATATTCTTTATTATTCTTAAATCTTTTCCATCAGTGTTGATATCTTCCAACATTTTAATCAGTTCATCATGTTTTACTTTATCAAATGCCTTAGTATAATCTATGAAGCACAAATATATGTCCCTCTGTTTCTCTATTGACCTTTCTATTAGTGTCCGCAATGTATAAATTGCATTGTTTGTGCCCTTTCCTTCCACAAATCCATACTGTTCTTCACTAATTTCCATTTTTATTTTATTTTTGGTTCTTCTCATTATGATTCTGAGTAGAAGCTTAGTGATATGGTTTATAAGGTTAATTGTACGAAAATCTTCACAATCAATTGCTCCTGGTCTTTTTGGTATAGCTATAAATAAAGATTTCAGCATATCACTGGGTAAATATCCACTGCTGTAAATATCATTCAACATTTTGGTTAATATATCTACTCCAAATTCTCCCAATACTTCTAATTCTTCTATTGTGATTTCATCTGGCCCAGCTGTTTTTCCTTTCTTCATACGTTTCATAGCGTCAGCGACTTCTTCTTTCAGAATAGGTGGACCTTCTAAGTTACTATCTTCTGTTAATTCTGCCCTTTCTCCTTCATATAATTCTCTTATATACTCATTCCACCTCTTCATTATAGCATCTTCCTCTAATATTATCTTTCCTGTTTTTGATTTCAAACACCCTGTATTTATTCTTATTTTTTTCCCTGTAAGCTCACTGATTTGTCTGTGCATATTTTTTGTATCTTTAATGGAATTTAATTCAATTTTTTTGCATTGCACGTTTAACCAACTTTCTTTAGCCTTCCCACATTTATCTTTTATTTCTTTATTTATCTTAGCGTATTCTTGTTTGTCATTTTTATACTGTTTTCTTTTGTCCATCAGGTTTAAGATATCTTCATTCATCCATTTTTTCTTAGCTATTTTGCCTCTCTCTGGTAATACTTCTTTGCTAGTTTGATGAATGGAGTCCCTTAACATTTCCCATTGTTCATCTATACTCTGTATTTTAGTTATTGCATTGTACCTATTTTTCACAGTCACTCTGTATTGTTCTTCACCAATGGAGTGAAGCAAGGATGTGTCCTGGCACCAACACTGTTCAGCCTCATGTTTTCAGCCATGCTGATGAATGCCTTCGAGAACGACGACATTGGAATAGACATCAACTACCGTATGGATGGAAAGTTATTCAATCTCAGAAGGCTGAAAGCTAAAACCAAAATTGACAGCGGCACCGTCAGGGAGCTCCTGTTTGCTGATGATTGCGCTCTATACGCCAACTCAGAGGTGGACATGCAACATAATGTTTCAGCTTTCTCACATGCCTGTGCCAAATTTGGGCTCATTATCAACTTGGAGAAGACTGTAGTGATGTACCAGCCAGCTCCAGGGAATAATCACACTGTGCCGAATATCAAAGTGAATGATCATAGACTAAGTGTTGTGGACAAATTCACCTATCTTGGCAGCACTGTGTCACAAGCTGCCAAAATCGATGACGAAGTGAATGCAAGAATCTCCAAGGCCAGTGCAGCCTTTGGCAGACTGTACAAGAATGTATGGGACAGAACTGGAATAAGCCTGCAAACAAGGCTAAAAGTCTACAAAGCAGTTGTATTATCCACACTGCTATATGCTTGTGAAACCTGGACTGTTTATCAGCGACACGCTAGGAAATTAAACCACTTCCACACAGTCTGCCTAAGGAAGCTACTGAAGATTAAATGGCAAGACAAGATTCCAGACACTGAAGTCCTAGAAAGAGCATCCATGCCCAGTATCCACACTCTACTGATGAAGAATCAGATTCGCTGGGCTGGTCACTTGACCCGCATGCCAGATCACAGGCTCCCTAAACGAATTTTCTACAGCGAACTGCGTTGTGGTAAACGCTCCCAAGGTGGCCAGAGGAAACGTTTTAAAGACACTCTGAAAATTTCACTGAATGCTTTTGGAATTCATCATGACACCTGGGAGGCTGCAGCCAGAGACCGAAATTCGTGGCGTGCATCATTGCGCAAAGGTGCAGTCATATGTGAGGCAACCAGGACTGCAAGAGCTGTGAAGAAAAGGCAGGACAGAAAAACCACTGCAGGAAATCCCCCTCCAGAGACGTCAAGCATTCTTTGCCCACATTGTCAAAGAACATTTCGAGCCAAAATAGGCCTTATCAGCCATCTTAGAACCCACGGCTCCACACCTTCAACCCCACTGGATGAAATGAATGGTCATCATCATTCTTGATGGACAAACAACAACATTGTTCTTGCATTTCGTTATCTATTTTTAGAACCTCTTTATTAAGTCTCATGTTCTTAACCATTTTTTCCCCTCTTTTTAATCTTACTTTTATTTGTCCACATAGTGGTACATGATCACTATTACAGTCAGCACCAGGCATTGTCTTTACATTAATTAAAGCATTTCTAAATCTTTTATTAATTAGTATGTAGTCAATTTGGTTGCGTATTTTCTTATCAGGGCTTATCCATGTGTACAGTCGTCTTTTATGGTGTTTAAACCATGTGTTTCCAATTATCATATCATTGATATTTGCCCATTCTATTAGCTTTTCCCCTCTTTCATTTCTTGTACCTAAACCATAATTCCCCACTACATCCTCCATTTTTCCCTTTCCTACTTTTGCATTAAAATCACCAAGTATTATTTTTATTTCTTGTGATCCAATTTGAGCCATCACCATTTCTATTTCGTCGTAAAAGTGTTGTATTTCTTCATCACTACTGCTTGCTGTTGGTGCATATACTTGTATAATATTTATGTCTATTGGTTTGCCTTTGATTTTGACCATAATAACTCTATCTGAAATACACCAGTATCCATAAATTGACTTGGCTGTTTTTTCATCTAATATTATTCCTACCCCTTTCTCATGTTTCTCCCCTCCAGAATAAATTATTGTGTGATTGTCAGCTATAATTTTGCCCGATCCCTTCCATCTCATCTCACTAACGCCTAGTATATTCATTTTCATGCTATCCATCTCTCTTAGAACATTGGTCAACTTTCCTAGCTCATTTAATGTCCTAACATTTCATGTTCCTACTCTAAATTTATTTATTTTAGTTAAGATTTTGCCATCAGTAGCTGGATGACGGTCTGGTGTCACCTGTGGCTCATGACTGTCCCTACCGGACGCGGATGCCCTAAGGCAGCCATTAACGTCCTTCACTAACTTTGATTTATGTTTTGCCATGAAGTCTTGGGAAGATAATGTGGTGGTTTCCCCTTGCCTTCCACATTCACATGGTGGTCTTTTTACCTCTGCTTTTGACAGCCATTTCCGACTGCAAGGACAAGTGAGTGCCCTGCTCTGCTCAGCTGCAGAGTTGTCCACTTATTCCGGTGGATACTCGGTCCCCAGAGCTGTGTTAGTCACACCGTAGTGTGTTTCCATCCTCTACCGCGTGGAGGTGCAGTTGGGATTTTCCCTTCATAAAGTTATGGTCTCTGACCAAAACTCTCCAGTACTTTTAGAGGACTAGTATCTAGTAAGTATCACAACGAAATAGATCACAGGACTGGGAAGTACACTGTCTTTTGGGGATGCCATTATAGTGTATCATCAGGGAAGTAGGTTGTTGGATAATGTCAATGAGAACTCGACGGCACAACCAGGGGGTGCGGGAAAGCAGCAGCACTGGCCAGTCAGACGACGGTAGCCTTGACAATGTTCTGTCTACATAACCGTACCGTCAATACCCCAACTGCCAGTTTACGCTCGGAGGTTGTGGTGGTAATAAATCAATGATGTACACGGAAGTCTTGTTTGATAAGAGCCTTTTCCTGAGCACATAGACTGGTAATGAAAGCTAGGAGGAGCATGGATGCGATGTGGGTAATGGTGGCGGCAAACTGGAAGAACGGCTTCTATATCATTGACTACTCCTTTCTGTCATCGTGTATACCCCGGCGAGCTTCACTCTCAGCCGATCTATTATGGAGAGACTGGAAAGAACGAACGAGAGAAGGGACTTTATTTCCAAAGGGTCACAAATCGAGCACCCAGGTCCAATTTACATATGGCCATTCCACTGTTTAGTGTTACTATTCCAGACTTTCATCAGCCTTCCTCTTCTTTGTTTGTCATCAACTGTTTAATGGAGGCTTAATTTTCACAAATTGCCATGATGTCCTACATCCAGAAATCAGACACGCTGTCGAAGTTAGACAACTGATAACATTACCTCCTGATGGCCTGGAATTGTTTCTACGTTGTGTCTAACGCTGACTTGTGTTTTATCTTCGTATATTATAACGATGACGTCGTTATTCATTATGAGCAGAATATTTCTAAAGCATATGTTGTCACAATCCCGGAACACCCGTTTTGTTTTTGCGAGGCTCCAAATCTCACACTCACATACGCTCATTGGTACAGCATATATACGCAGATTGGTACAGCTTATAATCGCACATTGGTACAGCATATAATCGCAGAGTGGTACAGCATATATACGCGCATTGGTAGAGCATATATACGCACATTGGTACATCATATATACGCACATTGGTACAGCATATATACGCACATTGGTACAGTATATATACACACATTGATCCATCGTATATACGCACATTGATACACCATATATTGGTACCGCAACTGTCTTGTATGCTAGAAACTCTGGCCACATACAAATAGATAATATGACCATTAAAAGAACGGAAACATACAAATACCTGGGTACGATCTTCAACTGCTCCAACATCATAAGGGAAGAAATACAAACTAGAATCAACTCTGGAAATAAGATATACTATGCACTACAACATCTACTAAAATCAAAGGCGCTATCTCGTAATACCAAAATCACAATATACAAAACACTGATCAGACCAGTTGTGCTGTATGGCTCTGAAACCTGGAGTACAACGAAAGGAGACGAAGCCTTGTTACAAACCTTTGAGAACAAAATTTTAAGACGCATCTTTGGACCCATTAGGGATACACAAAGTGGAGAGTGGAAAAGAAGAAGTAACAAAGACATTTATGATCTGTTTAAGTCCCCGCTAATCACTGGTATCATGAAGGCTAATAGACTACAATGGCTGGGGCATATAGAAAGAATGGAAGATAATAGGGAAACAAAACTCGCTTACACTCAGGAAATAAATGACCGTAGACCCCGAGGTAGACCAAGAAGGCGGTGGAGAGATAATACATGTACAGACCTACAAGCACTTGGAATCAACGACTGGCAAGAGAAGGTCCACCAGAGAGACGAATGGAGACGGATTGTATTTGCAGCAAAGAACCTCAATGGCTCGGAACGCTGAAGAAGAAGAAGAAGAACTGTCTTGTATACTTAGATATTGAGAGAAACGATGACGTTGCCTGGGTATTTTCACACAGAAGCGCGCGCACCACACACCACATACCACATACCACATACCACATACACACAGGGAGCTATAGATAGGCAGATAGACAGAAAGGAAAGCAAACGGGCAACTGAACGGACAGAAGCACTGACAGAAGGACTGACAGAAGCACTGACAGAAGGACTGACAGAAGGACTGAAAGAAGCACTGACAGAAGCTCTGACAGAAGGACTGACAGAAGCACTGACAGAAGGACTGACAGAAGCACTGACAGAAGGACTGACAGAAGCACTGACAGAAGGACTGACAGAAGGACTGACAGAAGGACTGACAGAAGGACTGACAGAAGGACTGACAGACAGACAGACACATAGACGGACAGATTGAAATACAGATATATAGACAGACAGACATATAAACAGACAGATCTACAGATAGATTGAAGTATAGACAGACAGGCAGGCAGACAAACAGACAGACAGACAGACATTCAGACAGACGAACGGAGGGACGAACGGACAGATAGACAGAACGACAGAACTCCAGAGAGAGAGAGAGAGAGAGAGAGAGAGAGAGAGAGAGAGAGAGAGAGAGAGAGAGAGAGAGAGAGAGAGAGAGTTGGAAACAGGCAGATTCTAATTATTATTTAAAAAGAACATTGTGTATCTAATAATAACACAGTATTGCTGGTCCCTGTCAGGACTGCAGTGTGATGTCAACAAAGCACTGATTCCATCCTTGGACTCATCCACACCTCCAGGATAACAGACACAGACAAGTGCCCCCCGCACGCCCCTCTTGAAGCTGAAAACATGGATCGTGACAACAGTAGAGGGAGCAGAAGGCAAGCAGATGAGGTCGGTACAAGGAAAGCATGCTTTGCTTGTTGTGGTCATTATTTGCGCTTCTCTAAGTGCTCATTATCATCAAGTACCACTGTGAGCAGAGTAGACAATCACTTTCCATCACAGACATCTACCCTCTGTGTTCGTGATAACTTCGACCACGGACTATCTTTTGTGCGACGCTGTCAAACTATCCACTTGTGTCCCGGTCTATCAGCCCCTGTCTCTAACACCCTCGGTCTTGCTGGTTGTCACCAGGTTCTCCACACCCTGCGGTCTCTTTGACCATCCCTGGCTTGTCCTCTGCAGAACCTTGTGCCCATAAGACTTTTCCCTAAGACGTGTCAGTAGCCAGATGTCCTGCCTCTGTTGCTATCATGTGTTAATTATCTATCGCATGTTGAATACACATATTAGGTGGTCTTTCTCTTCTCCACTTGTTCACTTCACCTTCCTCCATAATTATATTTTTCATACATTGATAACTCCTGACATGTCCACAATATTTCATTTGTTTCCATTGTGTTTATCTTAAATCAGGTCTTAGACATGACCGAGCCACCGTATAACGGTAGATGGAACTACCTGATTTCTGTTAGCGCTGAATGTGGGGCGGCGCTAAACAAACCCCCACGCCTGACATTGTGCCAACAGCTTAGGGTGAAGGAGCGAAATTGGGAGGGTACAAGTCTTATCATGATGCGAGGAAATGCAACCTAAAAATTAAATGTCATGGCAGGGCAGACCACACCCCAGGCCTTGGTCGGCAACTGGTTCAGGATCGAAGCTGCGACAGGCGGACAATTAGAGCACTGCTTTTCTGATCCGTCAGCTATTGTAGTTTGTCTTGCTTAAGATGTATTGGTGTTATCTTTTCTTAAGAGTAAATTAGACAGGCAGAGAGAGGGATCATGCTGCATGGGCAACACATGGTATCTACAATTTAACGTAGCCTTTGTGTATGGCGAGGTATATAACATTCGCTGCCTCCATGATTTGTAGCTGTTATACCTTGTATGTAACAAAATATCGTCTGTCAAGACAGCCAGGTGTGAGTGAGTGTTTGTTTTAAAAATACATCTTCTTGGAAACAGAGTTCTGTATTGGATGGATGTGTTTGTCCTCGTTTCCGTCAAATAAACTTGTGGTATTCTTCTCTTAATTCGCAATCCCGTAAACAGCTATTGAAAAAATAACTGCGGGCGATTTGCAAGCAGGCCATTTTGCGCTGGTTTGCATATAATGGTATGAGTGCCAGTCGTTCAGAAAGCAGACATAAACATGACAAGAAATCACAAAAGGCCAAAAAAACTGGGTTTGAATGCAACGTCCTGTAAAGGATATATAACTAACTCTTCTCTTCAACATTATCTGACAAAAATTGACAATTTCCTTGTCCGCATTTGGTGATCTAATATCATTGTGAACTGGTCCCTTGCTGTATTCTGATGTTGGTCTATGGGGTTCTTTGATGTCGATGGAGAAGCATCATATCTGTACCGTCCAGTGTCATACTACCATGTGGAGGTCGGCGTGGCCGAATAGATATGAGCGCTTGCTCTCCGGTGCGATGTTAGCGGGTTCTGCCCCATAGTTGGACTAAAACGTTGACTTGTCGTTCTTGATTTGGTGTCGTAAATTACAAGTACCTTAGAAGTCGTAGTGGGTTCGACTGATGGAGAGGGACACGGGTTAATATGGAAAGCTAATCCGCATGCAAAAATCAGTCCTGTGCTCTGGATGTAATAGCACGGTTGTGTACCTTGGCTGGTATTCCGTATTTCTCTGTTGCCACGCACGCACGCACGCACGCACGCACACACACGCACGCACGCACACACACACACACACACACACACACACACACACGTATACACACACACACCCATATACAAACACACACACACACGCACGCACGCACACTCACACACACATGTGTATATAAGACATGCGTGCTAGGGGCAGAGTGGCAGGCTTCCATTCAACAATACCAAATAGAGATCTGTTGGATGTTCCCCCAGGACATGCTGGTGTGGTGGGAACCGAGCAAGTAGGCATATCGGCGGTGTCTGCACCCTTTAGTGGGGTATTGATGCATGATAATGCAGATATGGTCGGGGGATTTTGGAATCGTGTGTATAGTGCAGAAGAACGGGTAGATCACAGCTTGGCGATCTGGCCGACAATTAAAACTCAGAGGAAAGGCTAGACCAGTGGTTATCAACGTTTTTTAGCCCGTGCCCCCCTTCACCATATTTTCAGAACGTCATTACCCCCTTTCGTATTTTCTATCTACAAATCCCCCCCCCCCCCACCTTTCTTTTTACACAGTATACGTAATAATGGAAGCTAAATGTAATAGCACATACTAAAACAAGTCAAGACGTCCACACAAAACATGATTGATTGATTGATTGATTGATTTAGGAATCGACATCACAGCATTCGGGGCATTCCCATAAGTGCTCCGTCCCCATCCTCAGCAGCCAGCGAAGAGTTCCAACACTAATAGTACCAGTAGCAAACTGATTATAAGTCCGTCTCGCCTTTCCTCTGAGCGTTGAGCGTCGGCCAGATCCCCTCGTCACTCCTCGCTGTCTCATTCTTGCCAGACCATGGTAATCCATTTGCTCCTACGAGGTGTGCACGTGCTCCCACAAGGCCGCAACCTCGTCTGCCTTGTCATGTATCAGTACTCAGAGCCAGCCAATCTGTCCGCCTGTTCATTTCCCAGCACACCGGCATGCCCCGGAGAAAAGATCCAGGCGATGCTTGTCACCCGTGACATGATTTGTGGGTCTACTTACTTTATAAAAAGAATTTTAGAAGGGTGAGACGTACAGAACCGTAAAGTATGAAGGGAAAAACAATATCAAGCAATCGGTCCTTATATTAAGACGATCTTGAAATAATCTTAATTTCCCCCCCTCCCCCCCCCCCGCCCTCTCTGGAAACCCTAAAATTCCCCACCGGTTGAGAACCACTGGGCCAGACGGACACATAATCAGACTGCTACTGCTACCATTAGTATTGGGACTCTTCGCTGGCTGTTGCAGACGAGGACGGAGCACGTATTTGAATGTCATGAGATCTGTTATGTCTGTCTTGACTCGGCTCAACTCACTTAATTCATACATTCTTATTCCACATCTGTAACATATACCACAACATTCTTGACTCGGCTCAACTTAGTTCATACATTCTTATTCCACATCTGTCCGCAGGAAAATATGGCAGACGAGAAGGAAAAGCGGGAAAAAAACAGGAAGGCCGCTCAGAAATGCAGACAGAATAAGCAGAAGCAATTGGAAGAGCTGAAACTGGTAAACCATATTACATGATATAACTAAGACGGATGTTGACATTGATGTTGTTTAGAATTTATCATCATCATCATCATCATCATCATCATCATCATTCAGTGATATCTCCGCAGTTACTCCTGGCATAATAACCCCCAACAGTTTCTATCCTGAACCTTGGTAGTATATTCTTGGAGACTGTATCCTGACCGTGTCTTGATGTCTGCCCACGACAGTGTCTGACATCAGCAAGCGTGTGTGCATTCAACTTTCCCCTGCGTTAGTTAAGACTATCGACAGTTTGTTGTTGCACGTTGTCTGTGTCCACTTATTTCTTTCAACCGTGACCTTTCCATATTGCGATACTCTAAAATTTCTTTATTGGGACACACAAGCATCATATGTTTTTAAGCTTGTCTGCTCATTGTCCACGCTTCACATCCATATAAAAGTACAGGTTCTATGTAGCACTTCAACACGCTTTTTCTCGTTTCAATTGATATCCTTTTATTGGTCAGTATGTTTTTCATCTTGCAAAAGGCTACCGTCGCAATGGCAATTCTTGTTCTGATCTCTTCAAGGCATCTCCCATCAGATGTTATGACTGTTCCGAGATAACTGTACCGATTCACTTGATTAAGAATATGCCCATTTACTTGTATAAACCACATTGTGGTATTCCCTTCTTCCCGGTGACGACCATAATCTGTCTTCTTACAATTCAAATCTAACCTTAGTTGTTCAATGTGTGCAGCAACCGCATCTACTAAATGTTGCAGGCCCTGTTCATTGTCTGCAGTCAAGACTGTATAATCAGCATATCTAATGTTATTGATGTGTCGTCCTCCAATGTTGATTCCTTCCATATCTTCTGTATTTATGAAAATATTTTCACAGTACAGGGAGGGGGGGGGGGGCCTTGGAGAGAGTTGGTTGAGGGCCGTGCCGCAAGGGGGGGGGGGATAGAGAACAACAGAAGAAGAGGAAGCAGGTGTGTACATCTGACAGCTGTTCCTATTTCTAGAAATGTTACATATTGGACTGTCTTTCCTTTATCGAAAAACTTTACGTTTTGTATTTTTTAAATATGAAGTTCTTGTCTTTCAACATTTACTATATCAATAAGTCAGAGATGGGTAGTGAACATGGACAGGGTTGTAGGACTGATTGATTGATTGATTTATCTTTATTTTCGAAGGGTTACAAATTGGGCACGCAGGCTCGTCTTACATTCGGCCCTTTCAATTACTCATCTTTCGTTCATCAATAGTGCATGATACATTCACATAGGAAAAAAACATTGTCAAAGGAATATTGTAAACATAAACAATGCATATTACCATTTTGTGAGACACATCCCCCACCCACCACACATCCACCACCCACACATCCCCCACCTACCCACACACACCCCTCCACCACACACACACACACCCAGGCACACACATATTCCCCCACACCCCCCACCCATCCACCCACCCACACATATCTCCCCACCCACAAACACATCCTTAACCCATCCCCCACCCATCCCAGACCCACACACATCCCCCACCCACACACATTCACCCACCCACACATCCTCCACCCACCCACCCCAACCACCCAGCCAAACACACCCCAAACCACACATTCCCCCACCCACACACACATCCCCTGCCAACCCACACACCCTACACCCACCCACACACCCACTAGGGAGATAGCACAAGACAGTATGGCTAGGCACACATTGGTTGACGACCATATGCCCCAATATGGGTGTGGGGGAAAAAGTAAGTAAAACAGTATTAAAGGGCTCTTTTACAAGCCTTAAGGCATATTCTGCATACGGAGATAGACTCATATTTGTTATAGATGTATCGGAACTCGAGAGGTCATGTTGTCAGTACCATGCCGGCCGCCTTTACTTTGTGAGCCATTTCTTGGTACCCTTTATAGGCTGGGTCGACCTGGGAGGCCAGGCCAGTTTAAAACATGTGAATAAGTCCTGATGGATCCCACGACCCACGGGTATGCAGGCGAGAGTCTAGTCACTTCCCTTCAGGAACCCCCACAGGGCAGCAGAAGAATGTCAGGCGAGTGTCTAGTCAGGATCCTCGCTGGTGCTACGGAGTTCCTGCACTGAGCTGAGTTTCTTCTGACTCAGGCCTGATTTAGGAGTAGAACGGATGACTTATGGGTTATACCCGTGTGCCTTGATGTTGATCCGTCGACTAAACTAAACTAAACGTTCATGCGAGCTGGCTTTAACAGTTTTTCCACCAACTCCATTTAATAATACCAACGAAGGTAGGCCGCTTACATTCCGGCACGGTACAAATATGTTCGAATTCTCAATTAATAACAATATATTAACACAGGATCGCAAGTATCCAGACTAAAATTAGTACCAAGAACTATTCTGGGAAATAAATGTGGCTGGCGATATATTGACCATACCATTCACCGAGTTCTGATTGGTCTATACAATCATAGGATTAGCACCACATACCGAATAGCATCAAGCTCCGAAAATAGAACATTACTTTTAGTTATTAACTTGATGTTTTATAATGTATGATAATGTATGTATAATGTCTAAATGTATAATGTATAATGTATGATAATGTACGCCAGTCTCCCTGGCCAAGGTGATAACGACATTGTTCGTAATCCCGTATATAAACGTGGTGAAAACAGCAGCTGCGAGAATCGGCAGCGCTTCGCGCCGCGCTTGTAACTCACGGAGATATGTGAGCCGGTCGTTCAGAGTCAGATCTTAGCAAGACATGACTGAGCTACCGTATTGCGGTAGACGGTACTACCTGCTTTCTTTTAGCGTCGAATGTTGGGCGGCGCTTACCAAACCCGACACCCCACAATGTGCCAACAGCTTCGGGCGGAAGAGCGCAATTGGGAAGGTACAAGCCTTATCCTGGTGCGAGGAAATGCAACCTAAAGACAAAATGTCATGGCAGGGCAGACCAGGCCCTGAGCCTTGGTTGGCAGCTGGTCTAGGATCGAAACTCCGACAGGCGGACAGTTAGAGCATTGCTTTCCTGATCCGACAGCTTCTGCAGCTTGTCTTGTTCCAGATGTAGAGGTGTTACCTTTCCTCTGGAGTGAACTAGACAGGTCGAGAGAGGGATCATGCTGCATGGGTAACACACGGTCTCTATACTTTAGCCCAGGCTTTGTGCTTGTGAGTTCAGAAAGCAATGGCAAACTACTGAACGTAAAACGTGCCTGGTACACCAATAGCAGTGAAAAATGTTGGTGTTGACTGCAACGTCCTGTAAGGGATATGCAACATAAAAAATGTACGGTAGATTACTAACTTGATGTTTCATAATATATGATATATTACTAACTTGATGTTTCATGATGCACGATAGATTACTTACTAACTTGATGCTTCATAATGTATGATAGATATTCTGCAGTTAGCTGATAGTTAAGGTTGTATGTCTTTGTGTTGATTTATTTCTTATGACAATTACAGAAAAACCAAGAACTAGAAGTCGAGAATCAACAACTGTCAGATGAGAAAAATGAACTGATAAAACAGACGAAGAAGTACAAGGGATTAGTTGATATGCACTGTGAAAAAGGTTGCAAAATTCCAGAGGAAATGATACAATTATGGAGTATGTGGAGTACAGAATTAATGGGCGCTTCTTCTTCAGATGAAAATGCTTCTGAGGCAGATATGCCTCAAGCTGCTGAGGTTACAGAAGAAATACATGCCCCATCAAATCATCTGTCAAGCACTCAAGAGACATCCCCAGATCCACAGAATACAACATTGGGTGATGGCGGAAGTCAAGTTGAAGCCCCAACAGCTTTGTTCAGTGGCCAACCGTTGGATGCTCATCAAGTGACGAGAAGAAGGAGTAACAGCAGCAGCCACTCATTACCAACACCCCGTGTCTTCTCAGATCAGTTGCCTTTAACGAACGCCAGCTTACCAAGGCTCAATGATCCTTCAAGATTCCTAGCACCCGCTTCTGTCCCCAGTCCGCCAGCATCGACTTCCGCGCGTTCCCCCAAAGATGTTGAGATGCAGACGAGAATGACGACTACCCCAGCTAGAGCTAGAAACAGCCCAGCGAATGTCATGTCAAACACGTTTTTAAAGGCAGAAAATGTTCCATATATTGTTACAATATCACAGAATTTACCGCAGCTACAGATCCAACAGGCATTCCCTGCCACCCAGCCTAGGTTAGAAAATGGAACACGCGGTCATCTTTTCGAAAATCCCTCGAAACCCGAAGAGAATCCTGCTGAGCAATTAACGATGGAATACCAAAATGGAGCAGAAGTAGAAGTGCGCCCTTTGTCCAATGAAGACACGAGCAATCACAATTTTATACCATCTTCGTATGTTATGGAATCAATAGCAAATTATACATACCTGGAAGATATGATGAGGGATGTCTCTAGTAATGAACATACAGAGAGTGGGTATGACGCAATACAAGGTCCGAGTGTAGCAAGTAACAATGTTGGCAGCCCTTTCCAGGGCCAGACTCAAAGTCAACCTACAGTTCCTTTTCACACAATGGCACCAGCACTGCTAAGCATAGCTACAGAAATGTCACCGAGTCTCCGGCAACAATTCAAGACATCACTGAACAGTTCACCAAATCAGGCTACACCGACTATAGCAGGAACTCGTGTAATATCCACATGCCAAAATGTAATGACGAAGCCACAAGCTGAAGTCCATATTACGTCAAACACACGCCAGTCTCCGCTGGACACCCAGGGCGTACATCCAGTGATCGCGAGCAGGCAAGTTGGGCCACGGAGTGAAACAATGTCTTCTAGAGACTTGCGCACAGCTATTGACCGGTCTTTGAGTATGCCACAGGAAATGTCCACTTATAAGGCCACAGTGCTGTCTCCGGATCAATTATACATGGTACAGGGGAGGAAAATCATGGGTAAGAATCCGCAAGGTGGATATTTTACTGGGAGAAAGCAATCACCCCAGGAAGATGCCCAACACGAGCAACAGGTGACCTGGCCATCTACTACAAATGGAGCAACTTCCATGGCTGGTAACAGTAAGAGTCGTATCAATCACAGTGATATATTTAGCTTCAGCAGGCCAGGACTTAACATACCACACTCAGCTATGCAAAGTGTTCCCCAGAAGACCAATCCAAGAACAACACATCCGGCTGTCCCCACCACGGTTACATCACAGAGTTATCCTTCCACCACCTCTCAATTATTACATAACACACCATCAGACCAAATTAAACAGCATTCGTTTATTCATATTACCAATGGAGTCTCAAGCCATGGACACAACCGCCGTGAAGTAACAGCAACCAATGATGCATACATCAATACCGCAGATGGTAACCTACCATCACAACAACTTGCCACACAAATAACCATCGCAAACAACACAAACGGTGGGTTTAGTCCTAATGTTGCAACACCCAACAATGTTGCTTACAGTCCCCCCACACGATTGAACACCATGTCACCGCAATTTCGCCCACAAGCAAACTGCACAATTTCAATAAATGGACACAACCCACATGCAACCAATGCTGATTACACTAGTACTCCAGTAGCAAGGAACATTTCAACAGTACCAGGTGATCAGTATTCTAGCAAGGTACCGACGACCAGTGCATCAAGTGGGCATCAAGCTATAATTAACAAAAGACTGTCATTGAAAGCGCCGTCCTTCCCTCGGGAGCTACAAGTTCTGAACGCAGTAAATCTGTATCCCCCAAACACAGAAGCGTCTTGCAATATCACAGACATTGCTGACCAAGCACTCACCATCATGTCTTCTGAAGAACTTCTTCAACCAACAAATACGTTTTCACGCATACGTTTTCTGAGCCAGGAAAGGCCATCTGTGAATTCTGTTAACAATATATCCATATTAAACACGCCAACAGAGACATACGACAACGTCACTTCACAACCTGAAGATATCGATTACCTTTCAGAAAGTCCACAAGCGTGTACAACAGTTCAGTTAGTGGACACTTCAGAAAACACTGCCATTGGAAATAGCTGTCTCAATACAGAAGTCCCCAGTTTCAATATACCGAGTTCATTTAGCATCAACTCGATATCAAGTTCACAGATTGTAAGTTCAGCTGACTTACCGAACACCGTTGATCAATATCCTAGCAAGGTACCAATGACCAGTGCATCAAGTGGGCATCAAGCTATAA
Source organism: Cepaea hortensis (assembly GCA_963921405.1). Taxonomy (NCBI): domain Eukaryota; kingdom Metazoa; phylum Mollusca; class Gastropoda; order Stylommatophora; family Helicidae; genus Cepaea; species Cepaea hortensis. Next base: position 131,455,306 of record OY992880.1, on the reverse strand, counting down.
TTAACCCAAGACTGCCATTGAGAGCGCCGTCCTTTCCTCAGGAGCTACAAGTTTCGAACGCAGTAAATTTGTATTCCCCAAACACAGAAGCTTCTTGCAGTGGCACAGACATTGCTGACCAAGCACTCACCAACATGTCTACTGAAGAACTTCTTCAACCAACAAATACATTTTCACGCATACGTTTTCTGAGCCAGGAAAGGCCATCTGTGAATTCTGTTAACAATATATCCATATTAAACACGCCAACAGAGACATACGACAACGTCACTTCACAACCTGAAGATATCGATTACCTTTCAGAAAGTCCACAAGCGTGTACAACAGTTCAGTTAGTGGACACTTCAGAAAACACTGCCATTGGAAATAGCTGTCAAAATATAGAATCGCCCAGTTTCAATATACCGAGTTCATTTAGCATCAACTCTATATCAAGTTCCCAGATTGTAAGCTCAGCTGCCTTACGGAACACCGAACTTGATTCAGCGTCAGTCACAAGCGTTAATACCAGCCTTGGAGATAATTTTCAATGTGTGCCAAACCAGCAATTTACATCTCAACCCACTTCAGATCAGACACAAACTATACATGCCAGTATACTCGCTTACATTACAGATCTCCTTAATCACAACGGTCATGCATAAGATCGGTCACGCCTGACAGTCACATCATACATTCCAGGACACATTACGTTGGAGACTATAACTACTTCTCATGCACCGAACTCTGACCCAGATTCAAACGCACACAGAGCTGACAGTGTTGATCCCCCCACTAGATTTGAACTCAACCGTAGTCCACACATTATCTACTACTTCTAGTCCACTGGACTGATTTTTGCTGTCCGTAATATCAGTGTTCTTCGCCATCAGACTCCTACCTCTGAGGTACTTTTAATTTACGTCCCCAAGTCAAGGACTATAAGTCAACATTTAGTTCAGCTGACCAGTGTAGAGGTTGAACCCGCTACCTCGGTATCAGCACACCGGAAGTTTAAGAACGAGCGGTCTTTCTTATCCATTCGGCTTTGCTGATCTCTCAGTGTTGATTTGAGAGTGACACTGCAAGCTGGACCACGTTAATGCATTGTAATATGCATTGGAGACACAAATGACTCTTCCAGCCTCAGCAGGTTGCCGTGAAATCAGACTGCGATAGAACATCATTAAATACCTTCGAGGCACGTACGATTTTCGGGATCAGACAATTTCTCTGATTATGCCCAAAATGGACAACAATAAAACGTGCGTAAAAGTAGCAATACATGCTATGCTGTGTGTTACAACATCTGTTCAGTACTTTGTAGCGTTGCCAAATCAAACGTAACAGCTATTATATAACACACAGTGCGTTGTTTGATGCACACAAACAATTATTAATAACATACAGTGCGTTTGTTGGGGCAGAATGAATTCGTGATCCATTAGAAAGACTGACGTCAAATCAGCTCCCACACCCATCAGTTTGACACATCCTCAAACTCTTCAAGCAACAATCATCATTAGTGGTGTTTTAGGAAACCTGTTTCTCTCATTATGTTGCTAGATGTTAATTCTTCGTGTTCCATACATTCACATGTTTGTAAATAATATTAATGTTGTTATTTATTATGGCTATTTTCTTATAAAATATCCCATATTTATTTAAATGTTTTTTTGTGTGTTTTTGTTTTTGATTTTATGTTTTGCATTCGCTCGCTTTGAAGTCAAGCGTAGTCCATACAGCTGTTAATACTTCTTGTACACTGGACTGATTATTGCGTGTGGATTAGCTTCCCCTATTACCTGTGTCCCTCGCCATCAGGCGAATCCACTCCAACTTCTGAGGTACTTGTAAATTACGTCCCTAAATCAAGGACGAGAAGTTAACATTTTAGTCTAACTAACTGATGAAGGGGTTGAACCCGCTACCTCGCCATCAGTACGCCATCAGGCGAACCTGCTGTTTTAAATGACATTTTGTTTCCGTGACTTATTTAAACACAGAAGCCGCAAACAATAAGTTGCAAGATTTATTGCCTGGCATATTTCGCGACATCTCGCCGGGTGCCTACTGCAGATTTACATATTATTTGAAGAGAATAAACGAATAATACTCTAGCTGAAATAATGAAAACACATAGTCACAAGTATTTATCAAATCTGGAAAATCTGTTATCCTCACGTTAATTTCATATTTTCAGGAACTCTTTTATGTTTGTGTGGCTTATCACGACAACCCTTCTGTAATTTCTGCATATTTTCAAACTTTTTGGTGTGTGTGTGTATGTGTGTGTATTACAGTATGTATGAGTGTGTAAATGTTAATCGGTTAGAGCACTGCTTTACTGATCCGGTAGCTTCTGCAACTTGTCTTGTTCCAGATGTATCAAAGTTACCTTTCCTCTTTAGTAAACTAGTCAGGCTGAGAGGGATTATGCTGCATGGGCAACACATGGTCTGTATATTTCAACCGAGTCTTTGTGCTATGGAGAGGTATAACTCCTTCCCTGGTCTTACCGTCATGGGTTGTAGTTATTATGGGTGTTTTTTGTTGTTGAAGCACTGTGTAACAAACTGTCATCTGTCAGGACGGCAAGGTGCCAGTAGCAGTATATAAGTGAATATATCTGTGCATGCGCCTCTAGCACCCGTTACATTGGTATTGTTTTATGAATACTGCATTAAAGAAAACCATGTTTATGTGTACCGATATATGTATTTATGTATATTTGTATATAACATATATGCTCATAATATTATGTCATTGTAAAGTCGATTTCATTGCACCTTGTTTTATCTCATATGGCTCAGTCTCTTTCCGCAGCGAACTGCCGAAAGCGTCGCACAAAGCACGAACTCCGTAGCTCATGCGACGACCCCCAGAAGTCTCCGAAAAAATGTACTCGTGAACCGAAGGACGCGGCCCGGAATCGAACCCACAACCTTCGGAGTCAGAGTCAGACGGCTTGACCACTTCGCCAAAGAGACTCTCTTTTGTTCATTTAAATGTTAGCAGCTGTGAAACTTCTACAGTTTCTTTAAAAAAAAAAGAAGAAATAACTGGCTACAGTCATGGGATCAGTTGTTCTTTACTGGAAGACCCCGGTTAACGTCGGGGGTTACGTTCTTGGAAATCACGACTTTAAGTGAAACGACGTATAGCGAAACACTATACAGTTGTATACACAGGTGACGACGTTATGGCGGATCGTAGCGACGTAAAGTGAAGTTATGTCACATTGTGACAACAACGTTATAGTGAAACGACGTAAACCGAAGCGACGTATAGCGGGGCCTTCCAGTATTTGTAAGGTGCGCATGCGCCTTACATACTCGCACACATACACACATACTCAGTCACATACACACATATGCATATACACATACACATACATACATACATGTATATACATATACAGTTCGACATGTTTATTTATTATAATGTACAAATATATGGGAATAAACTAGGGCTATTGGCAATATTTGGTTAATTTCGAATTAGCACTAAATATTTGGCTTCAGAACTAGCCAAAACATCCCTTGACTGGAAGCGAATATGTGTTATAAGCAGAAATCAGATCACAGTAATTATGCCTTTGTTGTATACGTCGGCAAGAGCGATAGATAGCAATTGCAATGTGAAGACGGTCCATCATCATACAAAGCGTTAGCAGAACACGAATCAAACAACTGGGTCGTTAGTTTTTGCCAGGTTTATCTCTAGTCTGAATGATGGTTACTATTTGATAGGTGAATCTTGAAGTCTTGATATTTGCTGGCTTTATCACAAAGTCTATTTGCTAGATATATCTGGAAGTCTTGATATTTGCTTAATTTATCACTGAGTATTAATGTTTGCAAGATGCAGCCCTAAGACTTGATGATTTCTATTTGTGTACCCAAGGCTTAGTTTTTGTGTGTGTTTGATTTGTTAGCTAAATCTTTATATTTGCTAGGATGCATTTTTACTTGGCGTGTTTGCATGCTTGCTTGTGTTCGCTGGCTGTGAACTCCAGCGCGAAGTCCTGTATGTCGGATGAAGACATCCTATTGTTCAACATCGGTGTGATGTTATGCAGGACCTGAGGTTTGCCTGAGTATCCGTTGTCCCATGTCGGGCTTATTGGTGTGCAGACTGGTGGTTCCTCGCCGTGCAGGCAGATACTCTCCGACTTCGGAAGAATCAGCGATCCTACTACGTTAGCCAGGACCCTGAAGGGACCTGTTGCCCAGGACGCACGGCTAGGACATGTTAGTAGGCTTGGCCAGTATAGAACCTGGCCCTGGTGCCTTGGAAACATCTTCGCGTCCCTTCACTTGGTGTAAATATTTACAGGAGTTTTACCTTATTAGATGTAACTTTCAGTTAATGTATACCTTTACTGGGTGCTTTTATTCATGTTTCTGGCTTTATAGTAATAGTTTGAATAGCGATTTATTGTGGTCTTCTTCTTGGTAAGGTTTAGTTTGTGCTGTTACCCTGTCACATTGGTATCTGCTCATCTAGTGCTAGCTTACTAGATGTAATTTTTAGTTAATAGATAATTTTGTGAAATGCTTTTCGTTGTGTTGGCAGCTTTTTATTAGCATTTTGAATAAATATTTATTTGTTGCGACATTTAATGCGTTAGTGTGTGCTGTGGCTCCGTCCCATTACTGACTGCTAACAGTCAGGATTGTGGGTTTCACTTTCACAACCCCTGCCTGAATATACTATTTTTGCCTGTTTATTTCTAGCGCACAAGGGTAAAGCCTGAGGTTACTACTCACTGCGACATTCACTTCTTCTCTGCTCTTCTCCTTCCATTTCAAAATCCGCCATGTTACAAATGGAGGAGGACGGTAGAATAAATAACATTTGCTTGTCTTCTCTTATGCGCATCTCACCCCCATGCACTTTTCGTTATGTCACAAGTGTCTTCATCGGTAGGATTTCTATAGCTACTTATTTTTCTCCTTTTCCATTCTCTTCGCTTCTCGCAATCCGCCTGGTCACACGTGACGTCGTCGGCAGGATTAGCAGTTAGGGAGTACTTAAGTTTCCCTGTAGTTCAGTCTGTCTGTGGGCCTTTGTTGAGCAGGAAGTCTTGGCTAGACAACACCAGCAAAGTCTCGTTTACCACTTGCCATCCACAAGGTGGGATGTTTCTGTGAGGGCTCATTCTTTACTGTTTGGGGGAATCCAGAAGAACAATAGCCATAAGATATGCTCGTGCTTTCAGCAAATCATGTCAGGAAGATCTGGCACCCGTTTATGCAGTGGAAATCCTCTTGTCCACTCTCTGGGCGCTCCAGTCAAATCGGAGTTCACCGAGGTTTCTATACATTATGATACCCAGATAAACTGGGGTGCCATGTTTTGAGAACCTAAGTGGTACAACGGCAGAGAATATGTTAAAACTTGTTAAACGGAGGAGCAGTTGTGGAAATATGAAAACCTAAAGTATAGAGCAAACTACTGAGCGTGGTCTTGCCAAGAAATCAACAGACAGCTGAAAGATGCTGCTGTTGACAGCGATGTCCTGTAGCGGATATGCGAATAAAAAAAAAAAGTATAGAGCAGCGTCACTGACAACAAATACCGAAAACAAAAGACGTTGAGTTAACAAGTCTTCAACGGCAAACACAACTAAATATAAACCATAAAGATTTACACTGCAGTGACTACATTAAGGCTTAATAATAGATGACAAGAATTGAAAAATGAAGAAAATTTATGCTGTTTATAACAGAGACCTAGAATGTGGAACAATAAGAGAACTGTGGTGGTTGGCAGCATATAGCCATCGATGTGTAGGGAAAGGGATGAGATCGATCCATTCAAGACTCCAGGTGCATGCCTAGTGGGGAGAGCGGCGGTATGTGAAAATATGGAGCAAGGCAGAGAAGGGTGCGACAAATGGAGAGACAGAAGATATGATTATTAGCCGACTATGAACCCGAGGAAGAGTATCTAAGTGGATGTGACCACAACGCCTCGGTTTGTACCAACATAGTTAGGAATTTGCGAGATCAGTATAAAAGAGCAATGATGTGCACATATGTAGGACTGTTACAATACTGTAACTGGAAAAACTGTAATTATAATGTAACGGGATACAATGTGACTTTGAGACGTATGTGGAAAAAATGGATTCAGGAACATCTTTTACATCTGCACATATGAGAGCACTCTTACAGTTGAGCGAGTGCTTTTTGTTCTCAGCAAATATGGAGATAGCACCTTATACCAAATGTGCATCAAAGCTTGGAAAAGGATTATTTTAATATACGTTATTACATATCGACCACCTCTGTCAGTTTAGTATACATAAAATAATATTGCTACAAACACTAACATTACAATAGTTTTCAAAACGTATCAGTCTTTTTAACGCTGTTAAATGTTTACAAGTGAACCATAACATAGCGCAGGCTAAACGCGTATGTAACGTTAATGTAACGATAATACACGACCTGCAATTAAGAATATAATTTTGAACGCACCTTTGAAGTCAAGAAGTTTCGGAAAGGAAGAAAACATTTTCTGCCATTGGGTGAAAGGGGAACAACCGTTCAAAAAGATTGAAAACCCCAGCTCGGCAGCATCCACAGAGCCTATGAATATGATCCGTTCATTTAGTTACAGTGTGCATTTAATATACGTGAATGGTTCAGTATGTCATATTCAACATCTTATTTAAGTTATTAGTTCAGTATTTCACATTGAAGACATTGAGTAAATTATTTGTTGATTATGTTACATAGAAGACCTCATGTAAATTATTTGTTCATTATGTCACATTAAAAACATTAATTCGCTCTGTATATCATTGCAAAGACCTTGTTTAATTTGTCACAGTGAATACCTTGATTGATGTTTATTTAACATGTCTAATCGAAGAGTTTTGTAAGCAAATTGTTCAATATTTTATTTTTTCCCCCAATTGTCACATTACATATCTTGCATAAGTGATTTGTTTAATATGTCACATTACACTCTTTGTGTAAGAGACTTGTTTATCAATAATAGTTCATATTATTGCGTTAAAAATTCAAGTGTAAGTCAGTTGTTCATTTCATGGTTATATATTATTATAAGTGACTTGGTACGTCATGGATAAAGAAATCCTAATCGGACGCAGGTAAGGCAACACATCCTGCCTGGAATGCAAGTTAAGACTCCCAAAAATCATAGACTCCTCACACCCATAGACTCACCACAACCATAGACTCCCCACACTCACAGACTCCTCACACCCATAGACTCCCCACACCCATAGACTCCCCACACCCATAGACTCCCCACACCCATAGACTCCTCATACCCATAGACTCCTCAAACCCACAGACTCCTAACAAGCATAGACTCCTCACACTCATAGACTCCCCACACCTATAAACTCCCCACACCCATAGACTCCCCACACCCATAGACTCCCCACACCTATAGACTCCCCACACCCATAGACTCCCCACACCCATAGACTCCCCACACCCATAGACTCCTAACAAGCATAGACTCCTCACACTCATAGACTCCCCACACCTATAAACTCCCCACACCCATAGACTCCCCACACCCATAGACTCCCCACACCCATAGACTCCCCACACCCATAGACTCCCCACACCCATAGACTCCTCACACCCATAGACTCCTCACACCCATAGACTCCTCACACCCATAGACTCCTCATACCCATAGACTCCTCACACCCACAGACTCCTAACAAGCATAGACTCCTCACCCTCATAGACTCTCCACACCCAATCTGTATTTACAGCAATACCAAAGAGACCAGGGGCAATTGAATGTGAAGATTTTCGTACAATTAACCTCATAAACCATGTCACTAAGCTTCTACTCAGAGTTATAATGAGAAGAACAAGAAAGAAAATAAAAATGGAAATTAGTGAAGAACAGTTTGGTTTTATGGAAGGAAAGGGTACAAACAGTGCAATATATATATTACGAACACTAATAGTAAGGTCAATAGAGAAACAGAGAGACATATATTTATGCTTCATAGATTATACAAAGGCATTTGATAAAATAAAACATGATGAGCTGATTAAAATGTTGGAAGATATCAACATTGGTGGGAAAGATTTAAGAATAATAAAGAATATATACTGGAACCAAGTAGCAGCAATTAAAATGGGAAATAAAGAGGGTAGTTACGAACAGATAAAGCTAGGAGTACGACTGGGGTGTGTCTTGTCACCCGATCTCTTCTCCCTATATAGCGAAGTAATAATGAGAGAGATCAAAGAATAGCCAGGAATACTAATCGGAGGATATAATATAATCAATATACGATATGCAGATGACACAGCATTGCTGGCGGACAATGCAACAGACCTACAACAATTATTGGACATTGTTGTAGCCGAGAGTGCACAGAAAGGACTCTCCTTGAATATCAAGAAAACAGTAACAATGGTGATATCAAAGAAAATGGAGACACCAAAATGTGACATAGAAATAGAAGGGGAAATTCTCAACCAAGTGGATAATTTTAAATACCTAGGGGCACTTATAACATCAGATGGAAGATGTACAACAGAGGTTAGGAGCAGAATAGGGCAGACAAAAGCCGCATTTCAGAAAATGAAGAGTATCTTATGCAATAAGTCGCTATCAATGAATGTAAGAAAGAGAGTGCTAAAATGCTATATAGAACCCGTTTTGCTGTATGGCAGCGAAGCTTGGAATGCATATGAACAAATTAGGAAGAACTTAGAAGCAAAAGAGATGTGTCCTTCGACTGCCAGAGCAACTAACAACGATTGCCTGAAAGCGGCTAATGAAACTAGAACACTGTATACAACAATAAGAAAGAGACAAACAGCTTTCTTTGATCATGTGATGAGAAGAGAGGCATTGGAGAACATCGTAACAACTGGATAGATCGAGGGGAAGAGAGGCAGAGGCAGACCAAGAGAAATGATGCTGGGTGGATTGAGACGGTGGCACGGAGGAATATCAGCAGCAGAGTTGATCCAGAAAACCAAAGACCGAGATCTGTGGAGAGCCATGAACGCCTACGCCAGCTGGCAGGGCACTTGAAGATGATGATCGGAAAAAATCATAACAGTGAGAATAAAAAAACAAACAATTACAACATATGTACAAATATACGCACCATGTAATACAAACAATAATGAGCAAGAATGCGAGGAATTCTACGAAGACATCCATGACGTACTAAATAAAATAGATAAGCAGGACAACATCATAGTTATGGGAGACATCAATGCAAGACTAAGACACAACAGAGCGGGCATAGTAAAACATCTTGGAACATTTAGAGACCAACATAATGAAAGAAATGATAACGGAAGTAGACTGATAGAGCAATGCTGCCAACACGACCTCTATATAACAAACACATTCTATAAACACAAAGACTCACAAATATACACCTGGAATAAATGGAACCATCTAGATACTAAATGGGAAATTGATTTTATATTAACTAGAAATAACAGAAAGAGAAATATATTAGATGCAAGGGCAGTGCCCAATTTAGGTATAAACACAGACCACAAAGCAGTCATTGCCACAATAAGAACTATCAGCAGAAGGAAGCAAAGACCAAGAAAATACATGCCATGCGAATCAGTAAACTCAAAAAATCTCAAAGACGACGAAGTGAGGGAAAATTATGAGAAAGAACTAACTGAATCTTTGTAAAATTATCTACAGAAAGAAAGACAGTGGAAGAAGAATGGGAGATGATCGAATCAAGCATTTTAAATACTGCAAAAATAACACGTGGAACCACGAACAAACGCAAAACACTGATCAAGAAAATAACAAGTTGGTGTAACGCAGAATTAATGAAAGCTGTAAAAGGCAAAAATTAAAAAAAAATTTAAAAAAATATAAAAAATGGTCGAAGAGCAAACAGGAATGCGATTACATTGAATATAGAATAGCGAGAAGACATGTGAATAGAATAATAAAGAAAGAAAAACAAAAGACTGGGAGGAGTATGGAGAAACCCTAAATGAAAACTACAAGAAGGCAACTAGAAACTTCTACAAAAAGATAATTGCAATGAGAACCAGGGAAGAATCCTTTGACCCAACTGAAAAAATTAACAGCGAAAATGGAGAACCTATAAGTGAACAAAAACAAATCCTAATAAGATGGAAACAGTACTTCGAACAACGTCTCAACATCCCTTCAGATGTCACGAGGAATTCAAGAAACCGACACAGATGTCACCGAAGAACTAGAACCAGACATACTGAAAGAAGAATTTATAGAAGCCGTCAGATTAGCCCGATTGAACAAATCACCGGAACAAGATGAAATACCAAATGAACTAATTAAAGCAGCAAGAGAAGTAGGAACGGCATGGCTACATAGACTATTCAACCATGTTTGGGTAGAACAACAGACACCGCGAGACCTGGGAAACGCCATAATTATCCCAATTTTGAAAAACAAAGGCAGCAAAAGAGACTGCACACAATGCAGAGGCATTTCACTGTTGAATCATACTGGGAAAATATTTTGCAAAATTCTTGAGAAAAGATTACGAACTACTATAGAATCCCAGCTAAGCGAAACACAATTTGGATTTAGGAAAAACAAAGGATGCACAGATGCCATTTTTGCTCTTAGACAACTGATAGATAAATAAATCGAATTCAATGAAGCAATCTACTTAGCCTTTATCGAACAAGAAAAGGCATTTGATAGAGTAGATAGACACAAGCTGTGGAAAATCCTTGAACAGTATGGAGTGAGTATACATATAACAAACTTATGTAGAAGCTTATACAACAACAGTGAATGCATAGTAAGAGCAACTGGAGGACAATCAGAACCCTTCACCATAAGATCCGGAGTACGACAAGGTTGTGTCCTGTTCCCTCTCTTGTTCATAACATATTTAGACAACATATGTAAAGAAACTAGCCAAACAGAGACCACAAGAACACAGCATGACGAGAACACAGAAGAAGAACCATCTGCAAATCTAACCATTAGAGAACTCCTGCTTGCGGACGACCATGAACTAATAGCAAAATCAGAAGCTGAATTACAAGACCACATGAATAGTCTAAATTAAATGTATAGGGAACTTAACATGAAAATTAGCACAAGTAAAACAGTGGTAATGACTGTAATTAAGGAAGAAAAAAGCAACAACGATTCACCTTAACGAACATCCCTTGAAACAAGTAAAGAGTGTCAAATACCTAGGAAGTATAATATCATCAAATGGCAAATCAGAAGACGAGATCAAAAATACTGCAATAAGGTAAATCAACTCATTGGACAAATGGCACCAATACTAAAGAACAAACATGTATCAATAACTACTAAGAAAGCACTTTACAACACAATCTTTATATCAACCCTATATTACCAATACCAAACCTGGACAATGACAGAAAAAGAGAAAAAGAAAAATCACAACAACAGAAATGAGATTCCTGAGAATACTAAAGTATCAAGAAGGTATAATATCAGAAATGAAGAAATCTGGACTAAAGAGCTGCACTAGATTTTATTAGAAGGCAGTGAGTTAAATGGTTTGGCCATGCAAGTAGGTTACCAACTAACAGTATACCACAACAAGCAATGATGTACTGACCAGAGGGAAGCAAAAGAAGAGGCCGACCACGTAAAGGATGGACGCAGGGAATAACAGTCCAGGGGAATATCGATATATGAAGCCCATAAGCGGGCACTCTCCCGCTGTTTGTACTTCACCTTGACACCATAAGGTACAAGAGGAAAAAGATGAGATGAGATGATGATGAGACTGATCATTTTAAAGATGAACATTTATATATGTACACTGATCCTTTTAAAGATGAACATTTATATATGTACACTGATCATTTTAAAGACGTATTTATATATGTACACTGATCATTTTAAAGATGAACATTTATATATATACACTGATCCTTTTAAAGATGAACATTTATATATGTTATATATTTATATATAACATATTTTATATTTTATATAATATATATATTATATTATATATGTTATATAACTTACATCACATATATGTACACTGATCATTTTAAAGACGTATTTATAAATGTACACTGATCATTTTAAAGATGAACATTTATATATGTACACTGATCATTTTAAAGATGAACATTTATATATGTACATTGATCATTTTAAAGATGAACATTTATATATGTACACTGATCATTTTAAAGTTAACTGTTTATGTAAGTAAACTGACAACTTTAAAGTTACAAATGTAATTGAGTGAGCTGCTAACATTGAAATTCATAATTATGTAAGTTAACAGCTCTCTGTAAAGTTACATATTTAAGTACGTGAACTGCCCACTTTAAAGTTATATATTTATGTAACTGAACAACTCAATCCAGTTAACAGTTACATTTCACAATAAGTAATTAATTTCATTTCCTAATTAAGTAACAATTAATAATCAGCTAATTGGTGGTGTTATGTATAGGTAACAAACAGTTAAAACCGGGGTGTGTAGTTATTTATAATTTTTGCAACACAAACAACGGGAGCGGCGGTAACATTGTTACTAGATGCTCCCATGCCGGCACAATGGTCAGGGGTTCCAATGCGCAACAGGGCGCAGTTTAACAATGGGGGTTCCAATCCGCAACAGGGCGCAGTTTAACAATGGACCTAGCTTCCTAGGTCGATGTAGCCTAAGGCCACATCAGCCACCTAGTGCCGAGTGGTCTATAGCGATATGGGTGTAACACTGCCTGCCCAGTATCCCGTACAGCGAGTAAACACGTCCTGTACTATGCACTTTCAACACAAAGAAATGCTTATGAATTGAATATGGTGTGGTTATAAATAAACTGATTCTGTTTCTTGTAGTTATTACTTTAACCTCTTCTGAGTTATTTATCGTTTCGTGTAAAGTAAAAGTAATCTAGGACAGACATAGTTGTTGTTGTGTTTGTTGTTGTTGTAAAATCCCCGCCTTTTGAGTGAATTATTCTTATACTACATAATGAATTTGACGAGTTGCTGATGATAGTTTTCATCCATGTAGCCAAGCAGTTTTGTAGTTCTTTAAAGAACATCATATTAAATGGATTGGCCACCTCACAAGAATACCTTGGTGCCATCTGTAACAAAGAGCCACATTGAATAAATATAATGGATACAGAGCAAGGGGAAGATCGCGTAAAAGATGGAGTGATGGTATCAAGAACAACCTTAGAGAAATGAATACCAGCTTACAAAGAGTATTAGAAAGAGCGCTAAAAGATCTCTCTTCTCTCCCCCCCCCCCCCATCCACTGAGGTAAATGGAGGAGGAGGAGGAGGAGGAAGAAGAAGAAGAAGAAGAAGCAGAAGAAGAAGCTAAGCAGTACACTAATTTCTATCATGCGTATGAGTTTATCCAGCGCGGATGCAAGACTTGGGTGCTGAATGTCTACCATCAACGTGGGGATTGGCTGATCTCTCTCCAGCAAGTTGTGACGTCCAGGGCAGGCTTCACTATAGAGGAGACCGTGAACCTCAAGAAGATGAAGACAAATCACCTCGTCCCAACACCATGTGTCATCTGCAAGGGCATTGAATAGACAACATCACACGCATTCTTTCAAACCACGACTGCCTATATCCCCAAACCTCCTTGATCGCTTCTTACGACACACTTAGTCTTCTGTTGACGAAAGCTCGGTGGGTTCCATTACACACACAATGACAATGCTCGAGCAATTTTAAAGCTATTAAATAAGGCTGTTTCCAGAAGAAATCACAGCTCAAGAACATATCCATGTATTTACACGCGCTAGGTAGGTTGCGTTGTAACTATTCTTTCCTTCTAGAGTTGGTTGCGTTTTTACTTATCATGGCTTCACTGTAGGCTACGGTGTTACAATTCTTTGCTTTTTAGTGCTGCTATTCTTTATTTCACACTTATATTACAAATGTTATCTTCCTTGGTAGGTTACAACGTTACTAGTCTTTGTTTTCTTGAATGTTACGGTGTTACTATTTCTTATTTTCTAGTACAATACGGTTTATCATTCTTTGTGTTCAAGTATATTGTGGCATTAAGATGTTACTATTCTTTGTTTTCCTTGTAATTTATAGTGTTACTTTGCTTTACGTCCTGTGTATACTTCTTGCTTCTCTGGTAAGCTACTGTAAAGTGAATAAATGCATACTAATGTAACTGAAACACTTAAACACAGTAGTCACAGTTATTGTTCGAATGTGACGAATGTCTTATCCCCACGATAATTTCGCATTTAAAACGAACTCTTTCTGTTTGCATAAGACCGACAGAAACCGCCTAATTTCAAAAAGCCTCCTATATTTGAGTAATTGTTTATCGTTCATCGAATGCAGAAGAAGAAACTCATTTGCTTTATTTACGTTATGGCCATAGTTTATGAAGTGTTGGGAAATCGACGTGGAGGGCGTTTTAAAGCATTCAGACTGCACTGGGATTCCTGAAGACGGATTAACTCTCTTTCCCACCCACACTGGTATATGTTCCACTACTCTATTTGCTGATTGTCTTTCCGTTCTACCCGTGTAAGTTGCTTGCCACTCACCCTAGAACTGGCAAATGCAGTCTGATTTGGTGAACGGAGACAATGATTCTTTTACAGATGGAGTAGGTATTGGGTGGGTTTATAGCTGCTCATTGCTTCAGCAGCTAAGAATATTTGGCTTACTGCCGTTTTAAGTCGACCGTGTATTCGTTATATTACATCGTCTCCTCGATCAAGTACCATCGACACAATCACGTTTGACGCAATTGATCTCCTTGACTTTGTACACTTAGTGAGACTACTGTTTGTCCATCTCTTACCACTACTTTAAGTAGTAAGACTGGATGGAGAGCATGTAGTTGATACAGCAATGAGGGCATGAAGGAAATTTAACTCTTGTTCTGGTGTGGTTTATATTTTGAAAAGAAATATACAGATTTATTTCCCTTGCACTAGCTGATAATATTGAATTTCGCTTCTTAGATGGGAGCTAGATAGAAGTCGACGTTGCCGAAAGGATGCCCTCGATCGTAAAGTTCCTGTGCGCTGGTGACGGATAAGAGGGTTCAACCCCCACACAGGCATTAAGCTGTATTTAAGCTTTTACTTCTTGTTCAGAAAACAATGGAAAACTACTGAAAGTAAAATTGCTTAGAAAATTAACACAGCGTCATCCAAAGGACATGCCCCCCCCCCTCCCCACACACACACACACATGCACGCACGCACAAGCACACATCCACCCACACAAACAAGTGCACACACGCGCGCAGGCACGCACACATACATACACCCCCCCCCCACATACACCTACACACACCTAAACACACACACACACCTACACACACATGCATAGAAGGCAGTGGCGAGTGTGCAGCGTATAGCTCACTTCCCTGCCGGCGCGGTCTTCATGTATTCGAATCTCCACCGAGGCAAATTTATGTTAATTTATATAGTTGAGCGCTGAAGTCAACTCCGCCGTAAATGTGTACTAGGAAATGTTTTGGGAGGTAAAGGCGGCGGGCACGATATGGGGCCAGCACCACATACCCAACACGACCCAAGGCCTATACAACAGGTCCTTCGTGATTGTTTTATTGGTATAAACAGGTATACAAGGCAAGGTGATCGGCTTCGTCGCAGCGGGTGTTTATATCCCATATAGCTCTGTCACTTTCCGCTTGACTTCCTGCCAATAGTGTCACACAAAGCACGAACTCCGTAGCTCCAGCGACGACCCCCAGGAATCTCCAAGAAAATTGCACTTGTGAAACGCACGACATTGTCCGGAATCGAATCCACAACCTTCGGAGCGAGGGTCAGGTGGTGTAACAGCTTCGCCAGGGAGACTTAACTCTATCGCTTAGTGAATCCTCTAGTAGTCTGAAGTGTAACTATTAAAGGGTCGATGTGTTGGCGTTCTGGTCGTGTCAGCCATAACAAGGGTTATTTTCTAACTGGAATATTAGAAAGAAAGTTATTGCATGTTACATAGAACCAGTTTTAACACACGGCCGCGAATCCTGGATAATTAGTAAACAGACGAAAAAAATCCATGGAAACCTTGGAGATGTGCTTTTACATAAGAATGCTGAAAATTAGTTGGACAGCGAAAATGAGAAATCAGGACGTTTTAAGGAAAGCTGAGTTGCACATAAATGTTATTCAAGTATATGCCCCAACAGGAGAGTCCAGTGAAAATAGTGTAGAGGAATTTTATAATGACATAGAGTCTGCCTTAAAGAAATGTAAAAATTCAGAAATAAACATCATAATAGGGGACTTCAATGCAAAAGTAGGAAATCAAGGGGATAGATACACAGTAGGAAACTATGGTTTAGGAGAGAGAAATGAAAGAGGATACAGACTAGTAGAGTGGGCAAAAGAACAGGAAATGATAGTAGGAAACACCTGTTTCAAGCAACACACTAGAAGATTATGGACCTGGAGGAGTCCTGATAGCAGGATTAGAAACCAGATTGACTACATTCTCATTAGCAGAAGATTTAGAAATGCGCGAACAGTAGCAAAAACAGTTCCCAGTGCTGATTGTTATAGTGACCACAGACTACTCACAGGAACATTGAGGATAAAGTTGAAGAAAGTCAAGTATACAACAGGGAACACTAAATATGATTTGTGTACATTGAGTAATGACAAGGAAATACAAAACAAATTCAACATAGAAGTACAGAACAGATTTGAAATATTGTCTGATCTAGAGATCCTATTCCAGGATGTGGATGATCAATGGGAAATGTTAAAGAATTCAATCAATGTGGCTGCAGAAACAACTATTCCAAAATTAAAGAAGGTGGGTCGTAAGAAATGGATGACTGAGGAAATTTTACACTTAATGGAAACAAGAAGACTCAACAAAAATAATCCTGCCAAATATGAAGAAATTCACAGACAAGTCAGAATATTATGTAGGAAGGCAAAAGAATCATGGCTTGAGGAAAAGTGCTTAGAAATTGAAAAACAACACAACAGTCAAAATACCAAATTAGTGCACAAAAGAATGCAGGAACTTACTAATAAAAGAACAAGTACATCAACAGGCTGTCTAAAAACTAAATATGGCAAAGTCATAATAGAAAAAGATCAGATTCTACATGTATGGACAGATTATGTGAAAGACCTGTATAATGATAACAGAGAGGAACAGTATGCTATTAGATTTAACAATGAAGGACCAGCAATTTTAAAGATGGAGGTTCAAAATGTTCTTAAGCATATGAAAACTGGCAAGGCCCCCGGTGCAGATAACATCACAACAGAAATGATTAAAGCTCTAGAAAAATTTGGACTAGAGCAAGTCACTAGACTGCTGAACACATTATACGATACTGGAGATATACCTTCTGAATTATGTAATTCTGTATTTATTGCAATCCCAAAGAAATCAGGAGCGTTAGAATGTGATCAACATAGAACAATTAGTATAATGAGTCACATCACACAGATTTAGTTACGAATTATCATGCAAAGAGTGAGGAAGAAAATACAACCTGAAATAGGGGAAGAACAATGTGGTTTTGTGGAAGGAAAGGGTACAGTAAATGCTGTGTATATGCTGCGAACAGTTATTGAACGTGCTTTAGAAGTAAACAAGGATATACATCTTTGCTTTATTGACTACACAAAGGCTTTTGATAGAGTTAGACATGTCAACATTGTGGATATGCTTGCAGATCTACAAATTGATGGGAAAGACATTAGACTTATAAAAAACATATATTGGAAACAACAAGCTGCCATAAGGATTGATAATGAAGTAGGACAATACCAACCTATTAAGAGAGGTGTTAGGCAGTGATGTGTAATGTCTCCAGATCTTTTTTCCCTATACAGTGAAAATATTTTCAGAAATGTAGAAGACCTTAATGGAATCAGCATTGGAGGACGAAACATAAATAACATTAGATATGCAGATGATACAGTATTGATTGCAGACAATGCACAGGATCTGCAACAATTAGTAGACGCTGTGGTTGTACACAGTGAGCAGCTGGGGTTGGAATTAAATTGTAGGAAGACACAGGTTATGATCGTCACTAGGACGAACGAAGTACCACAATGTAATATACAAGTAAATGGGAAAATTCTTCAACAAGTGAATCGGTTCAGTTATCTCGGAACAGTCATAACATCTGATGGCAGATGCCTTGAAGAAATTAGAACAAGAATCGCCATTGCGAAAGTAGCCTTTAGCAAGATGAAAAACATTCTGACCAATAAAATGATGTCAATTGAAACGAGAAAAAGAGTGTTGAGGGGATACATAGAGCCTGTTCTTTTGTATGGATGTGAAACTTGGACAATGTGCAGTCAAGCTGAAAAACATCTGATGGCTGCAGAAATGTGGTTTCTGAGGAAAATGCAAAGAATACCATGGACAGATAGAAAAACCAATGACCAAGTACTACAAGAGACAAATGAAAATCGTAGATTGATTAGAGAAATTAGACGTAGACAGTCAAAATTTTTTGGACATGTTATGAGAAGAAATGGATTGGAGAACTTAGTGACAACTGGCAAGATCGAAGGGAACAGACCAAGAGGAAGACCGAGAGGAAAATACCTGGATGGTTTGGCCACATGGCATGGACGAGACAGGAACACTGAGCTGATCCACGACTCTGGTGATCGAGTGAAATGGCGAATCATGACCGCCCACGCTTTCCGGCATGGCACATGATTGATTGATTGATTGAGTTGCAAAGACAACTTATCACAAATATCAGAAAGAGGCAGTCATCGCTTTTTGGCCACGTTATGAGAAGACAAAACCTGGAACATGTGACAACCGGAAAGATTTGCGGAAAGAGAGATACAGGAAGACAGCGTGGGAAGATTATTGACAGTCTTGTGTCATGGCACGGAAGGGAGTCAACACACGAATTGCTACATGCCGTCGGAGATCGTAATTTGTGGAGAGGCATGATCGCCCACGCCAGCAAGGCACTGGATGATGATGATCCGTTAGCGTGGGATTGCTGTATATATTTTCCTATCGAACAGGTCATAAATCACCACCCTCTCGACGGAAGCGTTCTATGCCCTCTCCAAACATAGGAACCAGCGACTTGAGTCAAGAAGCGACATCACAAAACTTGGGACATTTCCATACGCGCTCCGTCCTCATCTGAAACTACCAGCGTAGAGTCCCAATGGTAGAGGTACCAGCAGTAGTCTGACTGTATATCCATCTGGCCTTTCTTCGAAGTTTTGAGTGTTGGCCAGATGTTTTGGTTACTCTCTGCAGTACCAGTCTCTCCAAGCCTTGATGATCTACGCGTTCTTCTACACGAAAGGTTTCCAAACCACGGCCCGCAGGCCACTTGTGGCCCGCCAGCTGCCAGAAAGTGGCACACGATGCCTCGTTTCAGTGGAGATTTCAAGAGTTCACAATAAAGGAGGATAATGCTGCCCTCTTCATAAATCCGTCCGTATTTCCTGGTGCTAGGCTCTGTCAATTACAGCAAAACCTTCAGCACGAAGTAGTTGATTTGAAATGCAATTCTGCAATGAGATGTAAATTTCTGGAGATGCCTGCTTCACCTTCAGCTGATCATATGATTTCATTCTGGCGACTATTGCCTGTCGAACAATTTGAACACTTGCGTTCATTCACCCAGAGATACATTTGTCGTTTTGGTTCGACCTACAGATGCGAGCCGTCATTTTCCGCAATGATCGTTATAAAAAAAACAAGCAAGGTTCCAGACTCACCGACAGTAACCTAGCTGCGCTTATGACTTTGGACACGACAGAGTTGTGCCAAGACATTGATAAACTGGCATCTGAACTTAAGTAACTGGTTATGAAGAACAGTTACAATTGTAAATTAATTACATTAATAGCGATTTTCGAAACTGATTAAAAAGTTATTGTTAAATGAATTTTTGATTAAAAAAAAAAAAAAAAAAAAAAAAAGACCGAAGTTTCTGACACTGACTGCCTTTAAAGTCTTAGAATTTTGTTGACGAAAGTTTAGAAAGGTAAGAATGATATTGCACGACGTTTATAATTTTATAACGTTGTGGCCCGCTTAACTACCGAAAATAGTAGACATGACCCTCTGCTTCTTGGGAACTACTGTTCTACACTATACACACGATCCCAAAATACGCCGACCACATCTGCCTTATCATGCACCAATACTCCACCAAATGGTGCAGACCCAGCCAATCTGTCCACCTGCTCGTTTCCCACAATACCAGCATATGGTGATCAGAGTTAAATAGAGCACAATGCTGACTGCGCATGGGCCAGAGAAGAATAAAAGAGTAAAACCAAGAGAAAGAAGCCATATCACCTTCCCCAGCTTACAATAAAAAGATAGAAATAAGAATCAGAAGATTAATCAGGATTCTTGGTGGACAGGGGGTTACTATGTAATTTACCTGTAACATCAGACATTACATTTGGTGGAGTATTGATGCATGATAAGGCAGACGTGGTTGCGGCCTTATGGGAGCACGTGTACACCTCGGAGGAGCAAATGGATTACCATGGTCTGGCAGGAATGCGACAGCGAGGGGTGACGAGGGAATCTGGCCGATGATCGACGCTCAGAGGAAAGGCGAGACGGACATATAATCAGATTGCTACTGTTACTATTAGTGTTGGAACTCTTCGCTGGCTGCCGAGGATGGGGACGGAGCGCTTATGGGAATGCCCCGAATGCTGTGATGTCGGTTCCTAAATCAATCAATTAATCAATCAATCCTTAAATTATTCCGCAGGGTGTACCAGTAACAGTCTTCTTCTTTTTCAGCATTCCGAACCATTAAGGTTCTTTGCTGCAGATACAAGACGTATACATTCGTCTCTCTGGTTGACCTTCTCTTGCCAGTCGTTGATTCCAAGTACTTGTAGATCTGTATGTATATTACCTCTCCACCGTCTTCTTGGTCTACCTCGGGGTCTACGGTCATTTTTTTTTTTGAGTGTAAGCAAGTTTTATTTCCCTATTATCTTCCATTCTTTCTATATGCCCCAACCATTGCAGTCTATTAGCCTTCATGATACTAATAACAGTGAATGTAATAAATCAAACATAAACTAAATGACAAAGACTAAACAACAAATCAAAAACAATAAAACAAGCTCTTTATTTGTTTAATTCTACAGCTACACGGACAACTGATGTGATTATACACATAGAAGCATGAAACCCAATAAAATAGACCGCTGCTAAACTCAGCCAAGCCCATAGGGTATCCCAGATAACACAGCCAGATACACCCCTAAGCTGATTGTCAAAGAGCTACGTAAGAGCTAAAGAGCTAAACGGATTATAAAGAGAGCTATAGAAAGGAAAGTAACATAGCGATCTAGGAAATCAGACAGAAGAGACACAAACACTATAAATAGTTCTATAACGGAACACACTCGTGTCAACCAGGAGGTCAACGAGTGTACGTAAACTGGGGTTACCCAAGAGACTGGGAAACCCGCGTCACGAGAAGTGACCAGACAGCACTGGTTACTCCAACCAAGTGACCAGCGTGCTGGAACTCCAAGCACGCAAACTAGCGGATGCACGGAGAGCTAATCGCTCGTGGCTGAACACGCCACAGAGAGCTTGTTCAGACTTAGACTCGACGGCGTAAGGAACAGACTGTATACCAGCTGTGGATACTTTGTTGTTAAAGGACAGTATCAATAGTTAGGACTTAAGCTTAGCTTCAGTAGTTGTTATCATTAACATCATCTCCTCGTTACATCTTCATAACATACTATGATGTTTAATACCGATGTGGTATTCCGCTCGTGGAGCTCATGTACGATCAGCTCCAAATAAAATGTATCCTTTTGCAAACAATAAGAGTTGTCACTTTCGTGTGGTGCAAAAGTAGGGAATCCTTGTATGCCTGTCGCAAGTGAGTCGCTGACAGGCAGGATACCATTTGGTGTCAGAAGTACTTGAACCACCATCAATTAACATTTAGGATACCATTTGGTGTCAGAAGTACTTGAACTACCGTCAATAAACATTTAGGATACCATGTAGTAGACATTAGGATCTTCAATTACCATTGGATTTCAGAAGTATTTGAAATTTACCATTTGATCACCATTTGATTACCATTTGTGGGGTTTGAACCACATTCAAGCACTTTAATCTACTATTTTCGGAAATTCTACAAAACTTTGTTTAGGATATTTGTGTAAATTCTTTTGATGGAAATGTGTGAAATATAAACTGTGATTGTGTGCAAATTGCAAACATGTATCGAAATTACAAATTTAATCATCATTCGTGAAACATTTCTTGTGATACAGTCATAATGTCAACATCCATCACATTCACGTATGTACTTGTGCAAAAGCAAATTCTTTTTGCACAAGAGAAATAAATTAGACGCTAAGCTAAAGTCATATAGCGCAGCTCAGTCAGTGACGATAGAAAGTGAAGACAAGACGACATTGACATTCATTTGACGAATCATCTTACAATTCATTGACGATCATTTATACTATCATAACATTCATTCATTTACATCATTCATCATTATTTATATCACATTTACAAGTTACCAACCGCATAAACTGTATTGTGTAAATTGATAACAACCATGTATTTATATCACATGAATTTTTCTAAAGTGTTAATGCTCTATTAAACAGAGACGTCAGTTGTACAAGCAAGTCTATCAGTTGTGTGTACGAAAGACAACGGTGGAACATCCCGAGTGCCGTAATTTTCAGAAGATTAGATGAGTATATTTTCCACTAATTTTGATAACCATCATTAACCGTGCACCTTCTTTTTCAGTGAAGATTGTAAATGTCTAACACATAATAACTATACAATTATTGTGTAAAGAGTATATTGTTATCAGTGATGAAATAACATAAAGCCATATAATGTCATCATTAAATTACTGCATCCAGGCTGGTAAAGAACTAGGCCATACTGGAGAGAAATTAGAGAAATGGGCGGAACAAAGATACAAAGAAGAAACAGAAAGAAAAGCTGCTCAAGAGAGAGATGAAAGAGCATTGGAAAGACAGCATCAGAAAGAGATGAGAGAGATAGAGGAAGCCACCAAACAAAAACAATTAGAATGTGATCAAGCCATCAAACAAAAACAATTAGAGTGTGATCAAGCCACCAAACAAAAACAGTTAGAATTAGACCAAGCCACCAAACAAAAACAGTTAGAATTAGACCAAGCCACCAAACAAAAACAGTTAGAATTAGACCAAGCCACCAAACAAAAACAGTTAGAATTAGACCAAGCCACCAAACAAAAGGAATTAGAGGTAAAACAAAAACAGATAGAGATGGATGACGCCACTAAACAAAGAGAATTAGAAATGAAACAAAAGCAGATAGAGATGGACGATGCCACAATGCAAAAGCAAATAGAGGTATAGTCACAAACGAAGTTGAAGATGAAAGAGATGGAGATTGACTCAAACATCCAGATAGCCTCTACTAAACAGAAGAGTCAGGAAGAGCAAAATAAATTCTCAAAATATAAGGGGATCATCAAGCCCTTCAGTCAAGGCGAATCGATCTCAGCCTGGACTGAAAATATAGAATTCCAGCTTAAAAGTCAGAAAATACCATTAGAAGATTGGGCGATGATCTACATGAGAAATGTCAGTGGGGAGCCATTAAAGGTTATAGAGTCGATACCATCAGAACTAAGAAGTAACTATCAGTATATCCATGATAGAATTATGCAGCATTTTCTACCCGATGCTCCTGGATATCAGATCCAGTACTCACAGATAAAACCAAAGCCAACTGAAACGTTCTTAGACTATGTTTCAAACGTCCAGAGTATATTCAATAAATGGCTTAAGGCGGCAAAAGTAGGGAAGAATTTTGATAAATTACAGGACTTAATGGTGATGGATAAAGTCATATCCACAGTTCCTATCCCTTTCGCTAAATTCCTTCAACAAGCAGACATTGAATCTATTGGACAACTGGAAAAACGTGGTTCAGCTTATTTTTCCTCAAACCGCGACATATTCAAAACATCAATACATGATACTGAGATTACTGCTTTTGTTAAGAAAGTACCAAGCTGGTCTTACAACCAAAAGGAGTATCAGAAGAAAGACAAACCTTATCAGAAGCCACCACAGTGTGTATACTGCAAATTATTTCATCCGCAGTACTCCATGTGTGATAAAATTCCATCATACCCTGCTCATCTAGAAATGATGATGAAAAAGCAGGAAAACAAACGAAACTTATACAAACGTTAGATGCTTCTTCTGTTCAAGTTATGGCCATTATTCGGCTAAATATTTGGGCAGGCAAAGAATGAAGGCTAGCAATGCTTTGCTCATAGATACATCATCTGACGATGATAGTGTAGTCGATTCTGAGCTCGAAAATGTATTACCATTCAATGAATGTGAGAGTGTGGCTGTAGTGACTGATATGTTAGACTTTAATAAATGTGACACGTGTCACCAGTTTCATGCGGATGGAAAACTGAAATGTGGTCATGTTGTACCATGTTCCAACGAAGATGCTAATTCAGCTTTAGCCTCCAGAGGTAATCTAAAGTTCCACGATGCACTGGTCAACGAACAACCATGCCTATGTTTACTTGATAGTGGCAGCACTTTACTTGGGGTAAGAAGAGAGCTAGTTAAGCCAGAAGACTATACGGGTGAGTTTGTTAAATGCCGCACTTTCTCTGGAAACATTGAGAAATACCCGCTGGCAAAAGTACGCATAAAAACCCCGTTCCTTTCCGGCACATTTACGTGCGCAATTTTGCAAAATCCCTGTACTGACCTAATTTTAGGTTGCTTGCCATCATTAAAACAATGTACTAATGACGAAATATTAGCCTAGAAACAAACAAACACGGCTAATGCTGTAACGAGGTCAGATACCCAAACACATTATACTGACCTACAAAATGAAATGTTACAGTTGTTAACACCTAGCGGTGATAGTAACAATGCCACTCGACAAGAGTTTATCGAGGCACAACGCACTGATCAAACTATCGCACCTTATTTTAAATTGTTAGGTGAGCGAGCGAAAGTAACTAAAAATGCATCTTGGTATTTTAAAATACACAACGGAATTCTCGTGCGTTATTATACCACCAATAACCATGAAATTCAGCAGACAGTGAAACCTTTAAAACACCGACAAAATGTACTAAAAATTGTGCATGATTCACCGTTTGCTGGACATTTGGCCTATGACAAAACAAGAGCCAGAATTTTGTCACACTTCTATTGGCCTAAGTTTTGTAACGATATTAAATTTTTCTGTCGGTCATGTACTATTTGTCAACATTTAGTGAGAAAGGGAAAGCATGTAACAGCCGAGGTTCAACGTTCAATATTGGCCTCTAGACCATTCGAAAGTGTAGCGGTGGATATTGTTGGACCCCTGAATCAGGTGTCGAACAAAGGAAACCGGTTTATACTAACCCTCGTGGATCTTTGTACAAGGTGGATCAAAGCGGTGACACTAAAATACATTACCTCCAAAGATGTGGCAAATGTATTTTTACATCTATTTTGTCGATTTGGCTTTCCTCGAACCATTTTATCAGACCGAGGAACGCAGTTTATTTCGGCTGCTATGCAAGCCCTAACAAAATTGCTAGGAATAGAACAGCATTTCAGTAGCCCCTACCACCCTATCAGCAATGGAATCATAGAAAATATTAACGGGGATCTAAAACACATGCCGGCTAAGGTAACAGCAGAGAACCCATCTGATTAGGATACTCTATTACCAGCGGTGCTGTTTGCCCATCGAGAAATTCCGCACTCAAGTACGGGTTTCTCACCTTTCGAGTTAGTTTATGGGGCGAACCCTCGGGGACCCCTAACAATTTACCATCAGCTAGTCACTAGCTCAGTAGAGAGTCCAACCTCAGTAACACCTTATGAGATGGTAACAGAGACACGCGACAAAATTATGAAGGCGTATGTAATAGCCAAATCATCTTTGGAGAGAAAAGGCCAGATGTACCGCGACTATGCAAATAAGGGTGCCAAAACCCTACACATTGAACCCAATCAAAAGATTCTTCTTTTACTACCAGATAAACGTAACTTGTTACTAACGTCATAGCAAGGGCCATTCAAAGTTGAAGGAAAAATATCAGATGTCGATTATGAAATATCGATAAAGGGAAAATAAAAGATATTTCATATCAACATGCTGAAGCCTTATTTCTCACGACAAGAACTGATGACAGACAAACAGAATGCACCTACACCAAGCAATCGGACGACAGACGTACACACCACAACTACACTAGGTAGGGCGACAGATGACGACGACATCGCAAACACACCTAGCCAGGAAACAGAACACACAGCTAGTACAACAACAGTACTTAATCAGACAGATGACGATGGAATAGAATTACCAGTCCCGACAGTAGACACCACTGGGACAATCGATAGCATACGGTTAGAACCGAAACTCACAGACGATCAACGACGACAAATCATAGAGTTAGTAACAGAGTACAGGGACATTTTTTCCGACATCCCAGGTAAGACGGACAGGATAGAACACTCTATTATTCTGACTGATAACACCCCTATCAAATGCCGACCTTATTCCATCCCATTGAATTACAGGGAAAGTCTCGACAAGGAACTTTTAAATCTTGAGTCGAGTGGAATAATTCAAAAATCACAGTCAGAATACTCTTTTCCTATCGTCCTTGTCAAGAAAAAGGACTCGACGATCCCGCCTCTGCGTCGATTATCGCCGCTTAAATAACGTGACCAAAATCGACGCAGAGCCATCCAATCATGTGACGATCTTATCCTTGATATGTCAACATCGCGTATCTTTTCTAAACTTGACCTTACGAAGGGATACTGACAAGTTCCGATGCACCCATTGTCTATCCCGTTAACAGCTTTCTCAACACCTCTAGGTCTGTATGAGTGGCGTTTTCTTCCTTTCGGTCTTCGTAATGCCCCAGCCACTTTTGTTCGACTCACTAGGGACTTTTTCCACAGAGTAACTAATACATCGACTTATATTGATGACATTTGTATCCATACCGCAGACTGGACATCACACTTACAGAAACTGCGACATGTCTTCGATAGATTGCGATTATTCGGTCTTACAGTAAAACCAACCAAAGTGGAGTTGGGAATGGAAGAAATTGACTTCCTAGACCATACGATCAGCAGAGGCCAGCTTAGAACAGATGAGAGAATTGTGACCAAGATTTTCATTTTAACTATGCCAACGACCAAGAAACAGGTCCGAAGTTTGCTTGGTCTGGTTAATTATTACAGCAAATTTATACCCAATTTGGCTGAAATCACCAGCGTTTTTTCCAATATCTTGAAAGCATCTGTAAAATTAAATGTTCAAGATGCACAGTTAATTGGTGCTTTATCAAAATTGAAACGTATGTTTAGCGTTCCACCTATTTTGCGCTTGCCTAATCAAAATCTTACCTATTTCCTTCGTACAGACGCAAGTGCTATTTCCATTTCTGGCGTCCTAGACCAGTTCTATGAAGGAATGTTCCACCCGATAATGTATGTAAGCCGTAAAATCACTCCGGCTGAAGCAAGATACTCAGCCTCTGAATTGGAAGCTTTGAGCGTGATCTATTGTGTCAGGAAACTTCATAGATTCCTAGCGGATACAGAGTTTGTTATTGAAACCGATAATTCGCCGCTAACTGTCATGCAGTCTGGGGTCCATCGCAATAACAGGATCTACAGGTGGTCCTTGATACTTCAAAATTATGCCTCCACTATTAAGCATTTGAAGGGAAGCATTAACTCTCTGGCAGACACTTTGAGCCGACCTTCTCACATTGAGGTAACTGAAATACGAGAAGAGAGCGACCTTATATCACCAAAAACATTGGCACTGTAATTACCTAGTGCCCTATGTGGTGATTATGAGCACTATAGTGCGTTACCATCGCCAGTCGTCTAAACCTGTATAATATTAACTGTGCCATGATGAGTGACATGAACAGACTCATTAGCAATTGTTTTCACCACTACCACTTATACAGCCCTTGAGTGGATCGAAGTGTTAGATGTGAACCTACACAAATTGGTAGGATACTAATTATATGAACATTACCCAGGATGAGAGCGTAAATCAGACTTTGGCTAGTTGAACTCTAATTTTCGAGGAAGTCTACAAAGGACACTGCTCCGACATCACACCTAGATGTAATTAATTAGTTTAGTTAATTAGAAATTAAATGTGATATGTATATAACATGTTTTTATAAACAGTTGCGTATAACTT
This sequence comes from Cepaea hortensis, assembly GCA_963921405.1. Lineage (NCBI taxonomy): Eukaryota > Metazoa > Mollusca > Gastropoda > Stylommatophora > Helicidae > Cepaea > Cepaea hortensis. Next base: position 131,427,080 of record OY992880.1, on the reverse strand, counting down.
CACATATTTTTGTAGTAATAGTAGAATTATCAATGTAGAATTACCTATATAACTTTATTTGTGACATTTCAGAGTTATAATTCACCTACATTTAGTTAAGAACTCATTTAAGTTAACACCTACATCATATTTTCAATTATGAAACATTACTTTAGTTTATCACCATTTAAACATATTTATTTAGATATTTAGTTAATTAAAACATCACCTACAAATTAACCCGATAATTTAGTAATTTATATCATTCTATGTACTAATAATACTTTAAGGTAACTAAAAAACTTTTCCCAAATTTAATTATTTAGTTAGATTAGTTCCCTTAGATTAATTTAGAACAGTACACCAACTTACAATAGATTAGTTATGTCAGTCATTACCATAGGATTGGTAGTAAACAATCCTCGCAAACATGTATATTTTTGTATAGATACGACGAGTGCAGAAATACAGCACAGTCATTTGGCTTGAAAACCTGTTTAAATTCAGCCAACAATTTAATGTATATATATTTATTGTTCATCCAGTTATTATTTCTTGAACCATATTTTAACGACGAACCAATATTTTAAAACCACTTTTTGAATGAAAGATGAACGAAAGATGTGTAAGTGGGAGAGAGTGAAAGAATTAAATAAGGAGAGTGAAAGATGTAGCGGTAATTTTTTTTTTCGCCGCACAATACGACTTGTTGTAACTTGTCTGTGTCAATCTGTGCAAGCAATGTGTTGTTAGAGTTATTATCTGTGTAGTTGCCATACTGTAGTGATAGATATAGAAAACATATTTTGAGCATCTTAAAACGGGAGTGTAGTCATGAATCAGCATAACACGCTCGTTTATGGCTACAATAAACCGCGTTACGGCGCTCGAAAGAGTAGATACACGTAGATGATAAACGCATACACATATTAGTAAATTAAATACACTTTAATTTAATAGAAAACACGCAACCAACCAGGAAAACAAACAAATAAAGTTGCATAATCATTTTCTGCAAAGAACGATAACTACACTAACAGGGGACACAATAACATCTCGAAAACCTTAGTGTAACACTTAAATATTTCTTCACAAGCGGAAGCTAAAAAGGTGAAGAGTCGCACATAAAGCATGTATACTAGTTGGGGCAAATATTATATGGGAGCATGAACACTCATTGTTCATGTATTGTAATCGTAACAGAGGCATGTTGAATGGGTTGTCAATTTTGGACAATTGGAGGACAGGTCTTACGGCATCGGATCCGGATCACACAATTCCCAAGAAATATAATGAAAGTCTATAGCCAACTGTACTAGTGTGGTGAGCTACTCAATTAGCCAAGTGAATTAGTACAAGAGTGTGACGAGGGAAAGGAGAGATCTTGTCCTATCCCCAGAAGATAAGTAGTGAACTTACGAAGTCTTTGACAAAATTAGACATCCAATTTTTGGTGAGATTACCACTTGTTGTTAACCCCACAACTTAAAAGTTTGTAATAAAAAACTGGGGGGGGGGAGGGGGGAGGAGAGCCTGTCAAAGAGATACGTAAGAGCTAAAGAGCTAAACGGATTATAAAGAGAGCTATAGAAATTAAAGTAACATAGCGATCTAGGAAACCAGACAGAAGAGACACAAACACTATAAATAGTTCTATAACGGAACACACTCGTGTCAACCAGGAGGTCAACGAGTGTACGTGAACTGGGGTTACCCAAGAGACTGGGAAACCAGCGTCACGAGAAGTGACCAGACAGCACTGGTTACTCCAACCAAATGACCAGCGTGCTGGAACTCCAAGCACGCAAACTAGCGGATGCACGGAGAGTTAATTGCTCGTGGCTGAACACGCCACAGAGAGCTTGTTCAGACTTGGACTCGACGGCGTAGGGAACAGACTGTATATCCGCTGTAGATACTTTGTTGTTAAAGGACAGTATCAATAGTTAGGACTTAAGCTTAGCTTCAGTAGTTGTTATCATTAACATCATCTCCTCATTACATCTTCATAACATACTATGATGTTTAATACCGATGTGGTATTCCGCTCGTGGAGCTCATGTACGATCAGCTCCAAATAAAATGTATCCTTTTGCAAACAATACGAGTTGTCACTTTCGTGTGGTGCAAAAGTAGGGAATCCTTGTATGCCTGTCGCAAGTGAGTCGCTGACACTGATCAGAACACGACACAACAATATAAATATTGAGCACAACCCACCACTGGCAACGCCGATCGCATTCTGGTATGAACCTAAGGCCTATCCACGTCAATATGGAAGCACTATACTCGAGTTTCGCACTCATTTGAGCTCGTCAGTAGTGCATATCCCTGACCGGATCCGGAAACAGTCCCGTATCACGCGTGTGAAGCGGGTGTGTAACCACGCGGCACACACTGGACACACCAAATTATCACAACAGAACATCACAACGCTACCCATCATAGGCTATGCTCAAGATTGCCCAATCGTCGCGACCGACATCCGTCAATCGATGGGACCCGAACGATCAGGACTTCTCACTGGCAAGGAACACCAGGCCTCCTAAATCCAGTGAGCAATAATCAATTGATTATGTGGTTGTTTCGGGATTTGAAATTTAAATATTGAGCACAACCCACTACTGGCAACGCCGATCGCATTCTGGTATGAACCTAAGGCCTATCCACGTCAATATGGAAGCACTATACTCGAGTTTCGCCCTCATTTGAGCTCGTCAGTAGTGCATATCCCTGACCGGATCCGGAAACAGTCCCGGATCACGCGTGTGAAGCGGGTGTGTAACCACGCGACACACACTGGACACACCAAATTATCACAACAGAACATCACAACGCTACCCATCATAGGCTATGCTCAAGATTGCCCAATCGCCGCGACCGACATCCGTCAATCGATGGGACCCGAACGATCAGGACTTCTCACTGGCAAGGAACACCAGGCCTCCTAAATCCAGTGAGCAATAATCAATTGATTATGTGGTTGTTTCGGGATTTGAAATTTAAATATTGAGCACAACCCACCAGAATGCGATCGGCGTTGCCAGTGGTGGGTTGTGCTCAATATTTAAATTTCAAATCCCGAAACAACCACATAAACAACAATATAAATTTAACACTAACAACAATAGGGACACAAACACAAGTATAGGTCGCCCTATGTTGTGAACTTAACAAGGACCCAGGGGTTCTCTGAAAACCACCGTCAGCCACTCCTGTAATGCAGAAAAAAAAACATTTGATTATTTGTACATACATGAATCAATGCACACATGAGTATTAAATCAATGGTTAATTACAACAAAGGAGAAAGACAAAGGAGAAAATTATTGCAGATAAGTCACACACCGAGCATGTGAGACGTAAGATGGTGCATGATGGTGGAAATGACAATATGTTTACATGCATCCACTGTGGACGAACATTTACAGCGCGAATTGGCCTTATCAGTCACATGTGCCACCTCCATGGTTGTAGTTATTAAGCCTTTTTGAAGCACAAAGTATCAAACAAAATCGTCTGTCAAGACGGAAAGGTGCCACTATAGATGTATATTAGGTATGTTATATATGCAAGGTGCCAATGTGAATTACAACAATCACGGTTGTATCCTCAAATCACCCACTTCATTGTTCTCTCAAGCCATGCCACTGTTATCATGAGATAACAATTCCTAAAATGACTGTCCTCCCCTGCAACATTCTCATCCTGTTCTGGCTTTCCATGTATTTCCATGTAATACAGCATTCACTTACGAATGCCCTCAATTCAGTGGAGCTATCACATACAAATCCTACACACACAAGTCATGAAGAATTGGATCTGACTTGTCCAGCTGTAAACTATGAAATGCAACACACAAAATGTGCACAGTTCCTATCCTTTCGCCATGGTGTATTTCACATGTCAACCAATCCCACTATTCCTCTATTATATTCCCCCCGTCAACGCATGGGTATCATAAGATATTCTGTGTTTCGCGTAAATTTGCAGCTACTATTCTTTGCTGGTCATCCAGTCAACCTTTAATATGTCTTAACAGATCAACATAAGGACCAATTGATGCTGTCCACACAGGACAAACAACCCCCTGATACAGGTGACAATCAGATGATGAGACAGCATCCTGATTCTGATTAGGTTTCCCTACATTAGACCAGTGCTTCCCAAAGTGGTGGTCCGCGGTCCGGTGCCGGTCTGCGAGCCCTTCTTTGCCGGTCCGCAACGTGAGTTGAAAAAAGTAAGAAAAAAGTTAAATATTTTCTCCTTTGAAGATTGTTTAGGACTGTTTAAAAACAAGATTGTCATTTTCTCAAAACATGATATCTGCACCGTTTTTAATTTTTAATTTTAAAATACATTGAGCCTGCAGCCGTATAGCCCAAGGAGTATTTATTTTTAAGGGGAAGCGAATCATTGGTTCAATTGGAAAGTTAAAAATAGTAACCAGCTGAGACCGATACTAAAAACCGGCCCGGTCGACGACATTTGTTTGTTGACGACGTGCGTTTCTTTTGTTTCCTATGTGACGAACAGTGAGAAAGATGCAGATTATAATTTGCTGATTGTCATAACATTCAGAACATACGTGATTTTCGTTGTACGATTATAATGCGTTTTGCCATCGTCTGAGCGAGTGACGGTGTTAGATACATCTGTAAAGTATTTTTCATTACAGCTGAACGAAAGCACGGACGTTGCCAACTTAGCGATTCTGATGGTGTATGTGAGATATCGATACAAAGATACGATATCTCCTTTGCGGGTAGCGCTGTCTATAATCGAGCCACGATTAGATAATCTTGTAAATAATAAACAGGCCCACCCCTCGCATTAAATAGTTACTGTTAGCAGCTGATCATTAAATCATTTTTATTACAACATACTGTAATTTAGTCAGCTTGTTTAAAATCTGATTTGGTATCGTTTTCCAAGATATATTTTATTTTTATTTTATACTGATGTTCATTACTGTCGGTGTATACGAGTATATACACCTTTACAAGAAGACCTAAATGTAGTTTGACATTAGAAAAAATATTTTGATTTGTAAATCTCTACAATACAATTTTTACTCATGAAAATGGGACCACCATTAAATAAATCACCGTCATCCTATAATATTATGGAGCAGTATTTAGCGCATCAGGACTTCACCCACAATTACGTGAAATCTTATATTCATATTAAAATGTATAAGATATATTGAGGTCATATGAAATTCCAGATTATAAGGAGAATTTTTTTTGTTTTTACACGGCACCGGTCCCTGGTGCAAAAGGAAAATTTTACACCGGTCCGCGAAAGTGAAAAGTTTGGGAAGCATTGCATTAGACAACACAAACACCTTTGCACTGGTAGCAATTAGACACAACAAGGTACAACACTGACACTGTTAGGGTTCAGACATAAACACCTGGTAGTAATCATACGCAATAACAACAGCCACATTGCTGATTGTATTGGCTACAGCGGTCAAGGCGACATCACCACCGGTGGCTCCTCCCGCTCACAGTGCACTGATGTATAGGATGGGCCAAAAAAAGTGAGAACATCTTGTAGCATACGTTTTATTTAAAAATATAATTAAATTAATTATGTTTTATATAATTTTGTTTGCCAAGTATTTAGCTAATCAGAAATCATGTTCAATGTGTCCTCCTGGCTTCTCAACGAGTTTTTCTGTGTCGACGCCACTTGTTTATGCTACTGTTAATAAAGCGCTGCCCCAGATTTCTCAATTTTTCAATTATTGCCAGCTTGACCTGCTCAACTGTGATAAATATTCGCCGAAAGTAGACTTTTTATTGCAAAGGACACCATATGGCATAATCTACTGGGTTTAAATCATGAATAACATTGGGTGGAACTGCGGCAAAGCTGTGAAAATGTAAACAATATAACAGATTTACGACATTTATGTGTCGTAAATCTGTTATGTAAAGCTGCATTATTTTGAGTCATTTTATATTGTTTACATTTGAGTTTAAACCAGGACTGTTCGGTGGCTACATGTCTCGCTCGATGAAGTTAACATTCTCCTGACGAAGAAAGTTGATTGTATTTCTGGCTGTGTGAGATGGAGCTCGGTCTTGCCATACTGTCCAGTTATAGGGACCACATGTCGCTTGAATTACAGGGAGCAAACTTTGTCGCAGAACATGTTCACAATAGTATTCACTGTTTACTTTTGACCAATACTAGTTTTCCCCATTCGAGACACACCAACTGATACCTTGATACTGCGCCTGAAATGGTCAGGTTCTCGTATAAGTTGACCTTCCTGAACGGAATAAACACGGTCATTTTGAGAATTAACTGGAATCAATCAATCAATCATGTGCCATGCGGAAAAGCGTGGGCGGTCATGACTAGCCATTTCACTCGATCACCAGTGTCGTGGATCAGCTCAGTGTTCCTGTCTCGTCCATGCCATGTGGCCAAGCCATCCAGGTATTTTCCTCTCGGTCTTCCTCTTGGTCTGTTCTCTTCGATCTTGCCAGTTGTCACTAAGTTCTCCAATCCATTTCTTCTCATAACATGTCCAAAAAATTTTGACTGTCTACGTCTAATTTCTCTAATCAGTTTACGATGTTCATTTGTCTCCTGTAGTACTTGGTCATTGGTTTTTCTGTCTGTCCATGGTATTCTTTGCATTTTCCTCAGAAACCACATTTCTGCAGCCATCAGATGCTTTTCAGCTTGACTGCTCATTGTCCAAGTTTCACATCCATACAAAAGAACAGGCTCTATGTATCCCCTCAACACTCTTTTTCTCGTTTCAATTGACATTTTTATATTGGTCAGAATGTTTTTCATCTTGCTAAAGGCTACTTTCGCCATGGCGATTCTTGTTCTAATCTCTTCAAGGCATCTCCCATCAGATGTTATGACTTCCAAGATAATTGTACCGATTCACTTGTTGAAGAATATTTCCATTTACTTGTATATTACATTGTGGCACTTCTTCCTTCCTAGTGACGACCATAACCTGAGTCTTTTTACAATTTAATTCTAACCCCAGTTGTTCACTGTGTACAACAACCGCATCTACTAATTGTTGCAGGTCCTGCGCATTGTCTGCAATTAATACTGTATCATCTGCATATCTAATGTTATTGATGTTTCGTCCTCCAATGCTGATTCCATTTATATCCTCTACATTTCTGAAAATATTTTCACTGTATAGGGAAAAAAGATCTGGAGACATCACACATCCCTGCCTAACACCTCTCTTAATTGGCTGATACTGTCCCACTTCATTATCAATCCTTATTGCAGCTTGTTGTTTCCAATATATGTTTTTTATAAGTCTAATGTCTTTCCCATCAATTTGTAGATCTGCAAGCATATCCACCATGCTGACATGTCTAACTCTATCAAAAGCCTTTGTATAGTCAATAAAGCAAAGATGTATATTCTTGTTTACTTCTATAGCACGTTCAATAACTGTTCGCAGCATATACACAGCATTTACTGTACCCTTTCCTTCTACAAACCCGCATTGTTCTTCCCATATTTCAGGTTGTATCTTCTTCCTCACTCTTTGCATGAAAATTCTTAGCAAAATCTTAGTGATGTGACTCATTATACTAATTGTTCTATGTTGATCACATTCCAAGGTTCCCGATTTCTTTGGGATTGCAATAAATACAGAGTTACATAATTCAGGAGGTATATCTCCAGTATCATATAATGTGTTCAGCAGTCTGGTGACTTGCTCTAGTCCAAATTCTTCTAAAGCTTTAATCCTTTCTGTTGTGATGTTATCTGCACCGGGAGCCTTGCCAGCTTTCATATGCTTAAGAACATTTCGAACCTCCATCTCCAAAATTGGCGGTCCTTCATTATTAAATCTAATATCATACTGTTCGTCTCTGTTATCATCATAAAGGTGTTTCACATAATCTGTCCATACATGTAGAATCTGGTCTTTTCTATTATGATTTTGCCATCTTCAGTTTTTAGACACCCTGTTGATGTACTTGTTCTTTTATTAGTAAGTTCCTGAATTCTTTTGTGCACTAATTTGGTATTTTGACTGTTGTGTTGGTTTTCAATTTCTAAGCACTTTTCCTCAAGCCATGCTTTTTTTTTTTTGCCTCCTTACATAATATTCTGACTTGTCTGTGAATTTCTTCATATTTGACAGAATTATTTTTGTTGAGTCTTCTTGTTTCCATGAGGTGTAAAATTTCCTCAGTCATCCATTTCTTACGACCCACCTTCTTTAATTTTGGAATAGTTGTTTCTGCAGCCACATTGATTGAATTCTTTAACGTTTCCCATTGATCGTCCACATCCTGGAATAGGATCTCTAGATCAGACAAAATTTCAAATCTGTTCTGTACTTCTATGTTGAATTTGTTTTGTATTTCCTTGTCATTACTCAATGTACACAAATCATATTTAGTGTTTTCTGTTATATACTTGACTTTCTTCAACTTTATCCTCAATGTTCCTGAGAGTAATCTGTGGTCACTATAACAATCAGCACTGGGAACTGTTTTTTCTAGTGTTAATGCGTTTCTAAATCTTCTGCTAATCAGAATGTAGTCAATCTGGTTTCTAATCCTGCTATCAGGACTCATCCATGTCCATAATCTTCTAGGGTGTTGCTTGAACCAGGTGTTTCCTACAATAATTTCCTGTTCTTTTGCCCACTCCACGAGTCTGTATCCTCTTTCATTTCTCTCTCCTAAACCATAGTTTCTTACTGTGTATCTATCCCCTTGATTTCCTACTTTTGCATTGAAGTCCCCTATTATGATGTTTATTTCTGAATTTTTACATTTCTTTAAGGCAGACTCTATGCCATTATAAAATTCTTCTACACTATCTTCACTGAATTCTCCTGTTGGGGCATATACTTGAATAATATGTATGCTAAAAGTTCTGCCACTTAATTTAACTAGTAGAACTCTGTCCGACACGGCCCAATATCCTTGAACAGATTTTGCTGTTTTCCGGTCCAAAATAATTGCCACTCCTCTATGACGATCTTCACCTCCAGAATAAATAATCTTGAAATCTTCTTCTATCTTGATGCCTGCTCCTATCCATCTCGTTTCGCACATACCTAAAATATTAATTTTTTCCCTTTCAATTTCTTGTTTTATGTTCTCTAATTTTCTGTCGTCGTTTAACGTCCTAACGTTCCAAGTTGCTAATTTTAACGTCTCTGTCCTTGTCTTGTGATGATCAGTCTTTAAGCGAATCATGATATACTAGGCACTTTTAAAGAGGTATTATTAACTGGAATGGCAACGATGAATGTCTTTTCGTCTGTAAACCAGATGCATCGTACACTTCTCTCATGAGGTAACCGCTCAAGTAGCTGCCGACTGCGTTGCAAGCGTTTCAATTTGACATTTTCATTGAGCTTCCGCCCGATCACAGGCTTGTACGTTTTGAGTTGTAAATTTTGCTTAACAATACGTCGAACCGACGACCGTAGTATACCAGTTTCTCTGTCTATTTCCCGTGGACTTTTGTGAATGTGAGGATCATCATCTTGACTGCAGATCAGCCCACTCACCCGCTCAATATTCTGTTGTGTTCTGGCAGATTTTGGTCTATAACTTCTGGGTTTACGTTCTGTTGTACTGTCGTTGTCAATTTTATAGATTACCCGACTGACGCTAGCTATGCTCCAGGCTTTGTTTGGAAACTCATTGGTCATTCTCCTAGCACCCAACTGTTTTTCAATTCGCAAATGTTTATTCAGAATACGTCTTCCACGATAATTGTTGTCATTCTTGGTAAAAAAAAATTAAACGTACTGATGTACAATTGGGATATTAAAAACCAAAGATGAAGCCCGGAAATTGTCGAAATAAAGACATCGTATAGCTAAATACGAACCTCTCTAGTCCTCTAAAAGTCCTCTCTTAGTCCTCTAAAAGTACTGGAGAGTTTTGGTCAGCGACCATAACTTTATGAAGGGAAAATCCCAACTGCACCTCCCCGTGGTAGAGGATGGAAACACACCACGGTGTGGCTAACACAGCTCTGGGGACCGAGTATCCACCGGAATAAGTGGACAACTCTGCACCTGAGCAGGGCAGGGCACTCACTTGTCCTTACAGTCGGAAATGGCTGTCAAAGGCAGAGTTAAAAGACCACCGTGTGAATGTGGAAGGCAAGGGGAAACCACCACATTATCTTCCCAAGACTTCATGGCAAAACATAAATCAAAGTTAGTGAAGGACGTTAATGGCTGTCTTAGGGCATCCTCGTCCGGTAGGGACAGTCATGAGCCACAGGTGACACCAGACCGTCATCCAGCTACTGATGGCAAAATCATAACTAAAATAAATAAATTTAGAGTAGGAACATGGAATGTTAGGACATTAAATGAGCTAGGAAAGTTGACCAATGTTCTAAGAGAGATGGATAGCATGAAAATGAATATACTAGGCGTTAGTGAGATGAGATGGAAGGGATCGGGCAAAATTATAGCTGACAATCACACAATAATTTATTCTGGAGGGAAAACACATGAAAAAGGTGTAGGAATAATATTAGACGAAAAAACAGCCAAGTCAATTAATGGATACTGGTGTATTTCAGATAGAGTTATTATGGTAAAAATCAAAGGCAAACCAATAGACATAAATATTATACAAGTATATGCACCAACAGCAAGCAGTAGTGATGAAGAAATACAACACTTTTACGACGAAATAGAAATGGCGATGGCTCAAATTGGATCACAAGAAATAAAAATAATACTTGGTGATTTTAATGCAAAAGTAGGAAAGGGAAAAATGGAGGATGTAGTGGGGAATTATGGTTTAGGTACAAGAAATGAAAGAGGGGAAATGCTAATAGAATGGGCAAATATCAATGAGATGATAATTGGAAACACATGGTTTAAACACCATAAAAGACGACTGTACACATGGATAAGCCCTGATAAGAAAATACGCAACCAAATTGACTACATACTAATTAATAAAAGATTTAGAAATGCTTTAATTAATGTAAAGACAATGCCTGGTGCTGACTGTAATAGTGATCATGTACCACTATGTGGACAAATAAAAGTAAGATTAAAGAGAGGGAAAAAAATGGTTAAGAACATGAGACTTAACAAAGAGGTTCTGAAAATAGATAAAGAAATGCAAGAACAATACAGAGTGACTGTGAAAAATAGGTACAATGCAATAACTAAAATACAGAGTATAGATGAACAATGGGAAATGTTAAGGGACTCCATTCATCAAACTAGCAAAGAAGTATTACCGGAGAGAGGCAAAATAGCTAAGAAAAAATGGATGAATGAAGATATCTTAAAACTGATGGACAAAAGAAAACAGAGTAAAAATGACAAACAAGAATACGCTAAGATAAATAAAGAAATAAAAGATAAATGTGGGAAGACTAAAGAAAGTTGGTTAAACGAGCAATGCAAAAAAATTGAATTAAATTCCATTAAAGATACAAAAAATATGCACAGAAAAATCAGTGAGCTTACAGGAAGAAAAATAAGAATAAATACAGGGTGTTTGAAATCAAAAACAGGAAAGATAATATTAGAGGAAGATGCTATAATGAAGAGGTGGAATGAGTATATAAGAGAATTATATGAAGGAGAAAGGGGAGAATTAACAGAAGATAGTAACTTAGAAGGTCCACCTATTCTGAAAGAAGAAGTTGCTGACGCTATGAAACGTATGAAGAAAGGAAAAACAGCTGGGCCAGATGAAATCACAATAGAAGAATTAGAAGTATTGGGAGAATTTGGAGTAGATATATTAACCAAAATGTTGAATGATATTTACAGCAGTGGATATTTACCCAGTGATATGCTGAAATCTTTATTTATAGCTATACCAAAAAGACCAGGAGCAATTGATTGTGAAGATTTTCGTACAATTAACCTTATAAACCATATCACTAAGCTTCTACTCAGAATCATAATGAGAAGAATCAAAAAGAAAATAAAAATGGAAATTAGTGAAGAACAGTATGGATTTGTGGAAGGAAAGGGCACAAACAATGCAATTTATACATTACGGACACTAATAGAAAGGTCAATAGAGAAACAGAGAGACATATATTTGTGCTTCATAGATTATACTAAGGCATTTGATAAAGTAAAACATGATGAACTGATTAAAATGTTGGAAGATATCAACATTGATGGAAAAGATTTAAGAATAATAAAGAATGTTTACTGGAACCAAGTAGCAGCAATTAAAATGGGAAATAAAGAGGGTAGTTACGAACGGATAAAGCTAGGAGTACGACAAGGGTGTGTCTTGTCACCAGATCTTTTCTCCCTGTATAGCGAAGTAATAATGAGAGAGATCAAAGAGATGCCAGGAATACTAGTTGGAGGTTATAATATAAATAATATACGCTATGCAGATGACACAGTATTGGTGGCGGATAATTCAACAGACCTACAACAATTATTAGACGTTGTAGTAACAGAGAGTGCAAGGAAAGGACTCTCCTTGAAAAACAGTAACAATGGTAATATCAAAGAAAATGGTGACACCAAAATGTGACATAGAAATAGAAGGGAAAATCCTTAACCAAGTTGATAATTTTAGATACCTAGGGGCATTTATAACATCAGATGGAAGATGTACAACAGAGATTAGGAGTAGAATAGGGCAGGCAAAAGCCGCTTTTCAGAAAATGAAGAGTATCTTATGCAATAAGTCACTATCACTGAATGTAAGAAAGAGAGTGCTGAAATGCTATGTAGAACCAGTTTTGCTGTATGGCAGTGAATCTTGGAACGTAAATGAACAAATTAAGAAGAAATTAGAAGCAACAGAGATGTGGTTCCTGAGACGAATGTTGCGAATTCCTTGGACTGCCAGAGTAACTAACGACGACTGCCTGAAACAGGCTAATGAAACTAGAACATTATATACAACAATAAGACAGATACAAACATCTTTCTTCGGTCACGTGATGATAAGAGAGGCATTGGAGAACATCGTAACAACTGGAAAGATCGAGGGGAAGAGAGGCAGAGGTAGACCAAGAGAAGTGATGCTGGATGGATTGAGACGGTGGCATGGAGGAATATCAGCACCAGAGTTGATCCAGAAAACCAAAGACCGAGATCTATGGAGAGCCATGAACGCCTACGCCAGCCGGCACGGCACTTGATGATGATGATGATAGCTAAATAGGTAAGTAAGTAAATGAGTAAACAATGTAAGCTATTATGGATACAATTAAACAAATTTTGATGTAATTATATGACTTCTATGCGATGTTCTCACTTTTTTTGGGCCCACCCTAAACACACACACACACACACACACACACACACACACACACACACACACACACACACACACACACACACACACACACACACACACACACACACACACACACACACACACACACACACACACACACACACACACACACACACACACACACACACACACACACACACACACACACACACACACACACACACACACACACACACACACACACACACACACACACACACACACACACACACACACACACACACACACACACACACACACACACACACACACACACACACACACACACACACACACACACACACACACACACACACACACACACACACACACACACACACACACACACACACACACACACACACACACACACACACACACACACACACACACACACACACACACACACACACACACACACACACACACACACACACACACACACACACACACACACACACACACACACACACACACACACACACACACACACACACACACACACACACACACACACACACACACACACACACACACACACACACACACACACACACACACACACACACACACACACACACACACACACACACACACACACACACACACACACACACACACACACACACACACACACACACACACACACACACACACACACACACGAGGAAAGTCAATAAGAAAGTCACCCACACACGAGGGAAGTCAATAAGAAAGTCATAAATGGCTATAGAAAAATAACTAAATATGATAACAACTTGAAACCAATTTATTCATATACATATATTGTCCCTTTATTTCTCAACATAATTTCCACCAACATTGATGCACTTATCTCATCATTTTATCAGTTCCCCCAAACCGGCTGCATAGAACTTCGTGCTCTATTTTCTAAACCACGGTTTCACTTCACATTCAACTTCGGCATCATTCACGAAATGTCTCCCGCCAAGGTTTGTTTTCAGTGGACCAAAAAGGTGGAAATCGCTAGGGGCTAAGTCGGGGCTGTAAGGTGGATGTTCCAGAACTTCCCACCTTCCTTTTGGCCCCCCCCCCCAAAAAAAAAAAAAAAAACAAACAACGCACAACAGCACGTTGCTCCTAGGTTTTACACTCCGTAAATATAGTCGCCAATTCGTTTATGCGCTGCGCATGCGCACGAGACACCTAACGCTACCTGACGAACGGGAATATAAAGTTCGATGTTGCTGTCACCTAATGACACCTGTAGAAAACACCAACTACATTTACCTGCCATCCCACAGAACTGTGTGACTTATTTATTGACTCGCTCTCGTATAATGAGCCACATCATGAAAATTGTGCTAAGTATCATCATGCAAAGAGTTAGGAAGAAAATACAACTCGAACTATAAGAAGAACAATGTGGGTTCGTAGAAGGCAAGAGTACAGTAAATTATATGTAATGAAGTAGATCAATACCAGCTTATTAGGAGAGGTGTGCGACAGGAATTTGTAATGTCTCCTGATTTTTTTTACCCCCATACAGTGAAAATATTTTCAAAATTTTAGACGGTATGAGATGAATCACCATTAGGGGACGTAACATCAATAACATTAAATATGATGATGATACAATCTTGATTGCAGACAATGAGCAGTATCTGCAATATTTAGTATATGCGGTTTTTGAATATAGTGAACAACTAGGGTTATAATTGAATTGCAAGAAGACACAGATTATGGTCGTCACTAGGGAGGAAGAAATACCACAAGTAATGTACGGGTAAATGGGAATATTTTTTTACAAGTGAATCGATTCAACTATCTCTGAACAGCCATAACATCTGATGGGAGATGCCTTGAAGAGATTAGAACAAGAATCACCATGGCGAAGGTAGCCTTTTGCAAGATGGAAAACATACTATTATAGTGTAGAGATGTTACACACACAGGTTAGAAGGCACGTGATGATCGTACAGCACACAAGACTCCGCGTTGTTTAAAACATTCTTTATTTGGCGAATCGTTCAACTACAGCATCATGATGTTATGCTCAAATTCGGATGTTTACATGTTTTCCTACCTCCCTGCTAACTGGGCCCCAAGTGACGTGTGTGCCAGCCTAGATACACTTCTTCATTCGTGCACACACGTTCACTAGCTATGGTTTTCCCACTAGTCAAGGAATGCGCAGCATTCCTTAACTCTTTACTCCTAAGCTACTCCCTTTACTGTTACATATACCTCCCCTTCTTCAAAGAGAATTTTTCCCTGAAAAAATCTCAACCCCAACTCTTAAGCACTTAACTCTACATCTCTATACCACAATTAACAACAATTCCATATAATTCCTAACTCAATTCTCATTCTCCTATCTCATCATAGCCAATTGCTAACCAGAGACAATAATACCGAAACCCTCTACAAAACTCGTTATAAAGTTCTCTAGAAAACTCGCTACAAAACTCGTTATAAAGTTCTCTAGAAAACTCGCTACAAAACACTCCATAAGCGAACCGCTTTTAAATTTAAAGTGTCCATCTAAATTATGATTGACAAAACTGAAGATATTCCCCTTATCTTTTATTTCTCCCTTATTCACATTCTCACACTCTCACTATACAGAGATAGACAGAAAAAATAGTTAGATTAGGTAGGTTAGATTTTGTAGGTGCGCACCTAAAATAAATAAGAAAAAGTAAGGAAAAAAAGTAAGAAGTAATCACCTTTCTCTTCCCATACATTCTCAAAACTTTATAAAAATAAAGTTTCAAAATTTATCTTCAGTTTCAGTCAATAATAATCGTTATTATCAAAAAAAATATGTTAATCCAAAACTACCAGCTTTTATATCTTCACCTCGTCAAGTTAAAAAAAAAACTCCAAATTATTAGTATACTGTTACATACAGTCTTCTTCTTCCAACGTCTACTTATTTAAATGCCAAAACTCAAGCTGGCATTTCCCCCTTATTTTCCCATTAAACGCTGTTCAACCCAGCTCCTATTTTTAACCCAAGCATTGCGAACCAGCTAATGTAGTCCCAAATTCACTCCCCCAATAATATCAACATACTCCTCCATTACCACATATTGAGTCACTTCACTAACCACTAACTTCCCCCTTAACTCCATCATGTTTCACCCTCAACTTCTATTTATAAACGTTATATACGTTAAACGACTCAACTACTTTAAGTCATCTGTTTCTTCTAACTGAACGTCAAACCAATAATCATTTTTAAACACACTCAGGGTAACTCAATAAAACCAAAACATTGTAAAAATAACCAGCTAAGTTAACTTATTCTTCACATTTCATAAAACACCATTGAAGTCCAAACCATTGACTAAACCATATCAACCCCCTCATTCTTTGACATCATATTTATCCCCACACATTAATCAAATTAAACATATATAAGGAAATGCAAGACCATTTTATGACTACTCAATAATTGTTTTCCGTTTAGGAAAAACTCCACACTTCATTTAAAAACCAACATGATCACAAAACATATACCAATAAGTCTCAAGTTATTACCATATTATGTATATTCCTCCCAACAACTCTTGCTTAAGTTATTTACCAACCATCTTCTTTGTAAACACAAAAATATCGTGTCTAACTTCTTCTTCTATCTGCCATCTGCAGAATATTCTACCAGGCTATTTATCTATCTCTTCTCCATTTTCTTAATAACTTCAATTTTTTTTCTATAATTGCAATATCTACATCAATGTCGCTATCCTCCCGAGGAGAGCTATCTTCTTTCATATCAGCTTCTTCATCAGTTTCTGACTTTTCATCCATTTCTTCTTCCCCATCTGTATATCCATTACTAGCAACCGCTAATTTCTTCCTTTCTAAATCCAATCTAATTTTCCTGTCTTGTCGTCTCAACAAATTTTCAAATAATGGCATATCTTCACCACTTGAAGAACTCACTCTAAGTTTCCTTTGCCTCTTAATTTCTTTTTCTTTCTGACTATCTAACTTTCTTTTTACAGCCTGTCTTGTATTCATAAATGGAGGTTCTATTTTTTCTTTGACTGATTCTTCGCTAATATAATCGTCATACATGTTATTTTCCTCCGTCATGACTGTTTTTGGTACTGTTTCTTCTTGTTCAGCTGTAGTAGATGCTGTTGTCACTTGTTTCCCATTCTCAATAGGTATTGGATATACCGATTGTCTGACAATCTGTCCACCTGACAATATTTCTTCGGAACAATAATTATTATTACTATTCTCTGCATCCCTTTCCTCATTATCCCGCCTTAAGTGCTCTACATGTGAACGTGCAACATGCCCTGAAATTTGATTCTTAATAGTATATGACACTGGACCCTTTTTTTCTAAAATATAGTATCCCGGGACCCAATGAGCATCAAACTTAGAGTTTTTTCTATGTTTTTTGTAATACACCCTATCACCAATGTTGAACTCTTGTAAGTGTGCATTTTTATTTGCGTATTTCTTCTGTCTTTCTCTAGACTTAATTATATTATTTCTTAAACGAACATGTGCTTTGTGCATCTCTTGCAACCTTGTTTCCTGAAAATCTTCCCCCAGATATTTCCTCCTAGGCTTTAATAAATTATCAATTGGCAATATTGGTTCTCTCCCATGTACTAAGTAAAATGGTGAGAAACCTGTTCCTTCATTTTCGTGTGTACGTATCGCCGCTAATGCTATCCCCAAATAAAGATCCCAATCCATATCGTGTTCTTCTACATTTTTCGCTAGAATATTGTATAGTGTTCTATGTTGTCTCTCATTTTTAGCATTAGAAGTTGGTCTGTAATATGAAGTCCTAATGTGTTTTATATTCAAATCTTTTACCAATTTTTCAAACTTTCTATTTACAAATTCTTTCCCATTGTCTGTAAGTATTATTTGTGGACACCCAAACCTTGGTATAAATTCTTGTAAAAGCATATTTATAACTGAATCAGCACTCTTGTCTGGAATTGGATAAACTTCTGGCCAGAGACTATATGAATCAACTATATGTAGTAGGTATACATTTCCCGATAATGTTTTTGGATGAGGACCTGAAATATCCAAACTTACTTTCTGCATTGGAAATTGAGGAATATCAGTATCTTGTAAAGGACATTTGATTATCTTCATGTTTCTTAACCTACACTTTTCACACGCTTCAACATATTCATATACGCTTTTGAATAAATTCGGCCAGTAATATTTACTGCTAATAGCCTTCACTAACTTATCTCGTCCAAAAATGACCATTATTATCGTGATATGCCTTTAAGACTTCTTGTTCTAAATGTTTCGGAATATATTTTCTTACTCCTTCACCTTTTTCACTGATATAATATAATTGATTATCTTCTTGTAACTCTACAAACTTTCTTTTAAAACTATTTTCCCCTGTTTCTTTCAGTTTTCTTTTTATCTGTACTATTTTTGGATCTAATTCTTGTTCTGTTTTCATATCAAACTGTTCTAAATGTGGGTCTTCTGTTCTAGGTTCAGACTCTTGATCCGATGGTAAACTCTCAAATTCTTCCCTATTTATTATGGCAGAATCTAATATATTTACTTGCCAGTTTCGATCGTCTATCTCTGGTTCAGCTTCATCTTCCGTGTTTCCTGACGACTGTGTATATGGGATCCTAGACAAAAGGTCGGCGCATGTATTATGTTTCCCTGAAACATATTCAACCTTAGCATTGTATCCCTGTAAATTCAATGCCCACGTTTGTATTTTCCTATTTTGTATTGGTGCTTCTAATATCGACTTTAATGGCATGTGGTCAGTTCTAATAATGAAATTGGCGTTATGTAAATAGTAATTTAATTTTTGAAGAGCGTAGTGTATAGCATATGCTTCTTTCTCAATAATCGGCCATTTCTTTTGAGTCTTGCTGAGTTTATGAGACAAGAAATAGATTGGTCTTTCATTTTTAACCCCTGGTATTCCAGATTCTTCTCCTTCATATGGTTGAACCAAACATGCTCCTATTGCGTTGTCTGAAGCATCTGTGTATAATATTAGCTGTTTATTCAGGTCTGGATGTGTCAACAATGGTACCACTGTTAAGCTATCTTTTAAAAGTTCGAACGCTTTTTGACACTCATCATCCCACTTAAATCTAGCGTATTTTCCCGTTAAATTCGTAATAGGTATTGCTATCCTTGAAAATGCTGGTACAAACCTTCTATAATATGCACACGTACCTATAAACGCACGCACTTCCTTAACATTAGTTGGAGGAGGTAACTCTTTAATAACCTTTATCTTGTCCTGGTCTGGTTTAATACCTTCCCTATTTATTATATAGCCTAAATATTTTGTTTCTGTCTTTAAAAACTGGCACTTACTCAGCTTTAATTTAACGTCATGCCTTCTTAATCTGTCAAAAAGTAGTCTAATATGTTTCAAATGATTCTCCACATTCCCTTTCGTAAATATCAATATGTCATCTATATAGGCCAGGGCAAAATTTTGCATACCGTCTAGTACTTCATTTATTAAGAACATATAGTGAGACGGTGCATTTTTGAGACCGAATGGCATACGTAAGAATTCGTAAGAACCCATATGAGTACAAAAGGCACTTTTCTTTTGCGCGTCCTTCGACATCGGAATACACCAAAATCCTGCTCTTGCATCCAACGTTGTGAAATATGTAGAGCCATTAAGTAACCCCAAAATATCATCAATCACCGGCAATGGGTACGCTACATTCTTAGTAATTTTGTTCAACGCCCTGTAGTCGCAACAAAACCTGTTCGAACCATCAGATTTGGCTACTATGACGACCGGAGATGACCATTCTGATTTTGATCTTGTTATTATGCCTGCTTTCAACATATCTTCTATTGCCTTTTCTACGACTTCTCTATTTCTTAATGGAGTTCTATATGGTTTTAAACTAATTGGTGGATGGTCTCCCGTATCTATTTCCATTGTAACTGTTTTTGTCTTTCCCAATTCTAAGTCATTAATTGCAAACACATCCTGATTTTGTTTTATAAGTTGTTCTAATACTTCCTTATTTTCTGGCGGAGTTTTTAACTGTGCCAACAATTCTTGTTCCCTTGTAACTTTGTCTAGTGAATGTATTTGGGCTGTATTTCTTCTGGATGGATGGATCAATTCATCCATTCTTACGTTCCCTTTTCGTCCGCATCCGCGTCTGTTATTAATTCTTTCACTAGAGGTTTCTGAATAACTTATGCCTGCCATATTTACTCTATCTGTTGTCAATATGTCACTAACGTTATGTTCTAGCTTGGCTATTACACATCCTCTGTATAATTTAATTTCTCTACCTGTGTTATTAATAACCATCACTGGAAATGTTAAACTTTTATCCAATTCTATTATTCCATCCGGAACTTCTAAACCTGGCTCATCAATTATTTCTTTTTGCAATTCCGTGATTCTGACTATGTTTCCTGCTACATAATACGGGTTTTTCTTCAGCTTTGCTTGTATCAAATTAACTGACTGTGGTTTTAAATTCATGGTCGTTTTGACTCTAACTAGTGTCGACACATGCATATCTTCTTCTAAATCTACGTAAACATCTTGGAATTTTAATTTATGCAAATCAAATAAAAGTCTCACCCCATTTTTCAATAAAAAATCTCTACCCAATATCATATTTCTATTTAAATTTTTGACCACATGGAACATATGCCTGACATTTATCCCTCCTAATTTCAAGTTTATCATCGTTTGTCCTAGCACTTCTAATTTTTGTCCCGTTACCGAATGAAGATTCTCCTGAATTCTAAATATTTTACAATTTTTTAACATTCGATATAAAAATGCTTCTTTAATCACGCTAACTTGTGCTCCCGAATCAACTAATGTTCTAACTTTATATTTTCCTATTTGTACTATACATGAACTAGGATCTACCATATTTAATGACAATTGTTTTATCTCGGCTTGTTTTTTATTTCTAAATGTCCTACTATACTCATCCTTTGGGTTTTTAATACATTGATGCCCCTTTTGGACCTTACTATCTTCCCCCCTACTGCCGATCCTGTTCAGTAAGCGGGATGCCCATTTCCCTGATTTCCTGAGCTTCTAAAATTTCTCTGCATGTCTCCATAATTCCTATTTGCTGGTCTGCCGTTTGCAGTTCTATTCTGTGCACTCGTCTGAACACCTCTATTATTTTGTGTATTCGATGGGACACGTCTGTTACCACAAAAGCGAAAAAAATGCCCACGTTGGTGACATCCCCAACAAACCACATTCGAGTTATTTGTATTACCTTCCATGTTTCTTACAGTATTTCTCACTTGTCTTCCTCTACCTTGATTATATACGTTATCGTTTCTTTGTACCATCTGTATTTCTCCTCGTCTTCCTCTCCATCCATGTCTATACTGTCCTATTTCCATAGGTTCTTCAATTCTATCTTCCGAACTACTACCTAACTCTCGTCCTACCCTTAATCTAAACCTTCTCCTCAAGCTTTCCTCTTGTATAGCGATATCTACCGCTTGTGACAATCTTGCCGGATTCTCTCTTAATAATTTAAATTTCAATCCATCTGACCTAATCCCATCAACAAAAATCCCTACTAACATCCGTTCCACTTCTTCAGCTCTTACATTCTGTCCTAAAAATGACTCTTCCGTTAAATTGATTAACCTGTCACTATATAGCTGTACACTTTCTGTAGTATTTTGTCTAGTCTGTCGCAATACTGAGAATGCGTGTTGTGGATCAGTAATTTCAGCGTATTTTCTTGCGAGATCATCTTTAAATTCTTCCCAGGTTTCACCTCTTCCTGCTTCTAGTTTTCTTCTTATATGGTCAGAAACTGGACTTGTACTTGTTCTGTATGCCAAATTCTTTTTCTCCTCATCTGTAGCGTTTACTAAATAAGCATGTTTCTCAATAGAAATGACCCATTTCTTAAACTGGTTTGCTTGTCCATTAAATCTCTCAACATCACTGCTTACATTTTGTTGTCTTAACACTGCATCCAACCTTGCTATTGCCCCACCAACTCCAGTCAGTACCTGTGAAAAATCTTGGGGTTCCATTCTAGAATCTATAATGGAAATTATTAAGCAATATACAAATATTTCAAACAATATTAATTTCAAATTCAGCAGCAATACATAATCTGTTCAATTAATTACTCTAATATTATCTATTATCTAATTATACTAACACAAAACTAACTCCAATCGAAGATCCTGACGAAGAAAATTTTCTGTTCTAATCACGAATCCTGCTAAAAGAACTTAATTGACATCCTGATACCAAGACTAATCGACACCGTTGAAAGGATCAGAACACAAAAAAAAACCTCTGGATTTCCTAATTCAATCGAAGTCGAAGTCAGTTCTTTCCAATTATTTTCCTGTCGTTGATTGTGCTCGATATAACGCTCGATACCAAACTGCTTGATTACTTGCTCGATCGACTGTAAGCGTTAGACTTTAATTTCCGTCAAGCAAGGTCACCTTCACGATTTTTCAACCGACAACTGCTCCCGGTTTCAGCAAAAATCTGGCATTTTCATATGTTTCAGCGTAAAAATGTTCCAGTCAACAACAATTGGATTCAAACCTGACTCTATCCACTCCGTTATATGTTAGGTGGCATTCCAACAACGGTCAGTTAAATTTCTTGTAACAACTTTTGACTTGAGACAAGTTGACTATATTCATCAATGCCTTCACTTAAGTGAAGTGACTGTAGAGAGTATTGAGAATCTCGATTTAACAATTTTGGAATTTGCAATATAACCTTGACTTCACCTTCAACAGTCCAAGGAGCTAAAACTCATAATTTTCAGCATTCTTTGTTTTACTTTGAGTTTTATTTGGAGCAGGTTATTGTTCTGTTGAAATCATTTCTGGTACCTCGAGACTTCATAAGTTGTTGTACATGTAATCAGCGAGTTCATTCTTATGACCTTGTGTAATAATTTGATGCAAAACGGCATTACTTGATCTCATTATACAATTAGCGTTGGTCAGTGCTCAAGTTATTTCATACTATTAATTAGATAAAACATCAGTCTTTCAAAAAAAATAAGTTAATCAGTCAAACCTTCTGAGCTGGCCTGAGAAATCGATCTCCTTTTTAACAGAATTACACTGAGAACCCACAACAACTACCCCTTGGTGGGCTTTCAGCTGTTGCGTTTCTTATTATTATTTACTTAAAAACTTCCTTCTCCAGACGCCCAGACACAAGAATCTTTCATGGCGGTAACTCTCTCCACGACATCCCATATTTCTTGAGGTCAAAGGCACCAAATCAACCTTGTATTATAGTGTAGAGATGTTACACACATAGGTTAGAAGGCACGTGATGATCGTACAGCACACAAGACTCCGCGTTGTTTAAAACATTCTTTATTTGGCGAATCGTTCAACTACAGCATCATGATGTTATGCTCAAATTCGGATGTTTACATGTTTTCCTACCTCCCTGCTAGCTGGGCCCCAAGTGACGTGTGTGCCAGCCTAGATACACTTCTTCATTCGTGCACACACGTTCACTAGCTATGGTTTTCCCACTAGTCAAGGAATGCGCAGCATTCCTTAACTCTTTACTCCTAAGCTACTCCCTTTACTGTTACAATACTGACCAATAAAAAGATGTAAATTGCAACTAAAAACATAGTGTTGAAGTTCTACATAGAACCTATATTTTTATGTGGATGTAAAGCGTGGACAATGAGCAGACAAGCTGAAAAAAAAGGAAACATCTTCTGGCTGAAAAGATGAGTTTTCTGAGGAAAATGCGAAGAACATTATGGACACACACACACATACAAACACGAAAAAAAAAATTGACCAAGTCCTACAAGAAACAAATAAAAACCGTAAACTGATTAAAGAAATGAGACGAAGATAGTTGCAATTTTTTGGACACCGTTATGAGAAAACTAAATTGGAGAATTTGGTGACAACAGGCAAGATTGAGGGGAAACATCAAGGAGAAGACAGAGAGGTAAGTACCTGGATGGCTTGGCCACGTGAAATGGTCGTGACATGAACACAGAGCTGAACCACGACTCAGGTGATCGTGTGAGATGGCGAAACATAACCGCCAACGCTTATCGCAATGCCACATGATGATGATGAAGGCCCTTAAGGTGTTTTTGTTTACTTTAAGAGACAGCTTCAGATGAGATACTGATGTCTCTTAACCCGCGTCACATCTCGGTAAACACACAAAAGCACACACACCCGTATACACGCAGACACAAATAAGACAGCTGACAGAAATGTGAAAAGAAAACATGCCTATCGTTTCCTGCAAAGACAATCAACATGTCTCAGAATGCAAAACAACGGCTCCGGGATCCGAAACGGCAATTAAATTCAAATTTTCCGAAAACAAACCCTGAATATAAAAATCCAGGGAATTGTTAGGGTTATAGAACAGATCACTACAACCTTTCAGCATTATCGAACAGAAAAAGCGACCCCAAAAATTGCTGTACATAATCAAGAGTTAAATTATTGTTGTCTGACTGACAGGTGGCACTCCCCTGCTTTCACTCCAACATTTCCAGTGTTATGTGGATGAGCAACGTTCATGCTAATCTGGGACTGAACATTTATCCTTGTTAATCCGAGTAAGGAAAATAGTTCTTAAAAACTATACTGAGCCAATACTGATGTATGGAAGTGAATCATGGATAATTATAATTTTTGTTTTGTGTATCCTTTTTACAGGACATCGCTGTCAACAGCAGCATTTTGCTGCTCTTGTTGATGTCTTCGCAAGTGTACGTTCAGTAGTTTACCATTCCTTCTGAACTACCGGCTCCCATACCATTTCATTAAAACCCAGCGCAACGTGGTTTGCTGCCAAATTGGTCGCAGCTGTGTTTCAAACGCAGGTAAGTGGGCTTACGAATCGCGCCCGTAAGCTCTTCACCATAAAAACCGGCATAATTATAATACAAGTGAGGAATTACATAGAAGTTGGAGAGATCTTGTATAGAATGATGAGAAAAGCACTGACTGATAGAAAGAGCAATGAAGATATAATACAGGAGGCTTACTCACGAATAGAACTGGTTATTTGCAGTAGAAGGGACCGTGCATATTGTTTAGTTATGTCATGAGAAGGGGAATGCTGGAGTATGTCGTCACAATGGACAAGTTGGAAGGAAGGAGAGGCGGGGAGGGGATCAAGAGAAGATGCTGGACAGTTTGGCACCATGGCATGAGGAGATGTCAGTATAAGAAATGATCAAAAACGGAAAACAGAACGCTGCTCCGCTTTGATGCTTGTCAAAAATGGGGCATCTTTAAACTATCAATATGACATCACCACGTTCGCCTGCACGTGCCTAACACTCTTGACATCATGAACAACAATAGGTTACACAACAATGGCATGGTTATTGTAATCTCTATCACAGTTGTAAGGTTTTCAAGTGAAGCCCCCTCGTATTTTAAATGGAGCATAAGCTCACAACCAGCTTTGGCCAAGCTCGTTGTAAACTACTTCATGATTGGTTGAATTTTGCAGCTAAAGTTTTCCACAGGATGAAGTGGTTAGTCTCACGACAGCTTTGCTGTGTCGCCTCTTACGACATGCTTGATATTCTATAGTGGTACTCCTTATTGCCTTCTCTTACCAGCCCCGTTAGGGCGCGGTGGAAGGTACATGACTGATGTGGGAACAATGGTCATTCCAAACACCTACTGTCCTCGGTCAGTCAACGCCTTGGTCTCACATATACTAATTGGTTAGTTATTTGTTGAGGTACCATTTGAGCTCCGGCCATAGTCATAGGTGCTTCTCCTCCCCTCTCCCAGCAAAGAGCATATGCGTTAACGTCTGGCTGCTAATAGATCTAGTTCTGAGTTGATTCTTTAACAATAGCAGATGGAAGATGTATTCAAGTAGGTAATTATAGAATAGTCCAAGCAAAACTAGCAGATAAAGAATATTTTCTGCAATATATCTTAGGCAATAGAACTGAGGAACAGGTTTCTGAATAAGAACTATGTTGATTTATTTCTTATGTACGGAAGCGGGTCATGGAGAATTAGCAGACAAGTGAGGAATTATGTGAACATTGCATATATATGTTTTTACAGAAGAATGATACTAGCACATGGACGTATAAAATATTAAGACATCTTTAAAGAAGTTAACTCACAAAGAGAACTGGTTAATCGCATAAGCAAAAGACAAACCGCACTCATTGAGCGCATTAGTGAGTGCTAGCATCAAGGAGGAATGGTTACACAGCTATCTGATTCCCTTGCCGAAGCCTGACAAAGACCACAAAAAAAATTCAGGGATATCGAATTATAACCATGCAGAATACAATAGGCAAGCTGCCGGAGAAGGTAATTGCCAGGAAGATATCAAGCCAGCTAGAGAGGCAAGGTGTTTTCCCACCTACCCTGGGTGGGTACCGTCCAAAAAGAGAAACCTGGACCAATGCAGCAGTCTTTGCCCATGATGTCTATGAAGGCTTCCACTCAGGCATTGAAACCTTTGCTGCAGCGATTGATCTTGAGGACGCATACAACAGAGTACCATTGGATTTTTTAATGTTTCAGCTTCTTGAACTAAAAGTAAGTCCATTCCTCCTCAGTTGGATCGCTGCAGCCCTCTTCCAACGGAAAGTAGTTTTTAGATGTGGCAGTTCGACTTCGGAACCAACAACAATATATCCTGGCCTACCACAGGGATCACCATTATCTCCGGTACTGTTCAACGCCTACACAGTGAGAATCAGCAGTGAGCAGATCACTGGACCTGGCAGGACATTGTCGTATGCCGATGATGTTTTAGTGTATCGTCAGGGTAAGGATAGAGAGCAGGTTGCCGTGGAACTACAAACCGAACTCAATCGCATAAGTACTTGGTGTGATGAAGCTGGGGCAATGGTCAACCCAACAAAGGCAACAGTGACTTGGTTCTCGTTGAATAATCATATTGTCAACACTCCAACACCAACTGTAATGCTGTGTTCAGAGACGGTGGAAAGAACGCAGGCAATGAATTACCTAGGGATACGGTTTTATCGAAGCCTTGCTTATAATGTGCACATAGACCAGGTGATAACAAAGGCCAAGCGGGGTTTGGCTGCGATGCGGGTGATGGCGGCAGCAAACTGTGAGCAGCGCCATCTATGTCTTCTGTACGAGGGGCTGGTCATGTCTGTTTTGGAGTATGCAATGGCAATCCTGACTCTCAGCCATAAGCAGATAGAAAGGATGGAAAGGATACAGAATGAAGCTATGCGCATTATTCTTGGATGTACAAGAGATACAGCATGCAGGGCGATGCGCTACCTTCTTGATTTTCCAACCATTGAAGAGAGAATACAAGTTTGCAAGGCACGCGCCTACCTCAGAGTTAACGCAAACACACAACATCCACTGCATAGTGAAATTAGGAAGGTGAAGGGCAGCAGGTTAAAAAGAGGACGGTCGTGGATGGGTCAAGCCGAAGACATTCTTCAACAGGTGTGGTCACTTGAGGTACTTAGAACCTGGCGAGGAGTGAGTGCAAGTGCCAACATACTTCTGCACATCCTTTTCAGTTTGCATCCAACTAGATAGGAAATGCAGACAAGACAATCCGGCTGCTGTGGAGGCTGAAGTACAAGCGTTGATTTTCGAGAATTCGCTAGACAGTGACGCGGTCATCTACACAGATGGGTCGGTCGTCCGACATGTGAGAAGCTCATGGGCCTTTACAGCTCGGGCCGGAGGGAGAATTGTGAAGGAGGACTCTGGTGCTTTCACTGAAACCACAAGTAGCCTGACGATGGAAGTCATGGCAGTAAGTAAAGCAATAACATGGCTCGAGACACAGACATTCACTAGGGCTTGTTTCCTTAGCGACTCAATGAACATGATCAAGAGGATAGAGGAGGGGTCGATCCGAAGAGAATGGTTGCTGCCTCTGGAGCGGTCTCGGCTGGCAAAGATTAGTTTCATCTTCGTGCCAGGGCATGCGGGAGTACAAGGAAATGAGCGGGCTGACAAGCTCTCAGGTGAGGCTACTGAGGAGGGCGGGCGCGCCATGGACCAGGCTGACATTCTGAATGCTCTACGAGAAGTAAGACTTTTGAGAGAACCAAGTGATGACTGTGAATCTACAACAATGGCCAGACTGCGAGAGCAGCAAATTAAAAGAGGGGTGGCCACACAAGAACACTACGCAGGAAGCCAAAGAAGATTGATAAACCAACACAGAACTATACTACACGCTGCGGGATTTGCTGAGGAGGGGATCCGAACACTTATGGACTGAGTGGTTCGAAATGCAATGAGGATGATCTGTCGACTAACTAACTAACTAACTATCATGAGAATGGGAATGTTGGAGTACTTCGTGGCATGGGGAATGTCGGAAAAAGGGGGGGGGGAGACGAGGTAGGTCAAGACCGAGAGAGAAGATGATGGGCAGTTTGACTGCAAGGCTTAGAGGAAAGTCGGTATCAAAAATCATTGGCAGTACATGAGACAGAAGGCTGTGGACAGACATGATCACCAACGCCACACAGTAGGGGCTATAAGGAGAAGAACTGTTGTCTGTTGTCCTAGTGGTGATCCTGACAATGAGCATTAGCAAAAGGATAACATTTGACGCCTAATTATGTAAAAAGTAACCATATATTGGCCGGTCTCCACGGTGAAGAGCTTACGGAAGTGATTCGTAAGCCCGCTTAACCTCGTTCGAAAAACAGCTGCGACAGATTTGACAGCAGACCGCATTGCTCTGTGTTTTTAACGAGGTGGTATAGGAGCCGGTCGTTCAGAAAGCAATGGCAAACTACTGAACGTGAACTTTCCAAGACATACATCAACAACAGCAGTAAAATGATGGTGTTGACAGCGATTAAAAGGGTATGCGAAAAAAAAGCATACCTTGATTGGGTGCCATCATGTCAGCGTTGAGTAACATTAGTTGCAAGTCCTTTAGAGCATCACAATCAACACACGAGCAGTTAATGATGGTAGTGGTATTCTAGTCAATGTTACATCCAGTAGATTGCCATTATCGTGGTAATTGTGTGAGCAGTTAATGATGGTAGTGGTAGTCAATGTTACATCCAGTAGATTGCCATTATCGTGGTAATTGTGTGAGCAGTTAATGATGGTAGTGGTATTCTAGTCAATGTTACATCCAGTAGATTGCCATTATCGTGGTAATTGTGTGAGCAGTTAATGATGGTAGTGGTATTCTAGTCAATGTTACATCCAGTAGATTGCCATTATCGTGGTAATTGTGTGAGCAGTTAATGATGGTAGTGGTATTCTAGTCAATGTTACATCCAGTAGATTGCCATTATCGTGGTAATTGTGTGAGCAGTTGATGATGGTAGTGGTATTCTAGTCAATGTTACATCCAGTAGATTGCCATTATCCTGGTAATTGTGTGAGCAGTTAATGATGGTAGTGGTATTATAGTCAATGTTACATCCAGTAGATTGCCATTATCGTGGTAATTGTGTGAGCAGTTAATGATGGTAGTGGTATTCTAGTCAATGTTACATCCAGTAGATTGCCATTATCGTGGTAATTGTGTGAGCAGTTAATGATGGTAGTGGTATTCTAGTCAATGTTACATCCAGTAGATTGCCATTATCGTGGTAATTGTGCGAGCAGTTAATGATGGTAGTGGTATTCTAGTCAATGTTACATCCAGTAGATTGCCATTATCGTGGTAATTGTGTGAGCAGTTAATGATGGTAGTGGTATTCTAGTCAATGTTACATCCAGTAGATTGCCATTATCGTGGTAATTGTGTGAGCAGTTAATGATGGTAGTGGTATTCTAGTCAATGTTACATCCAGTAGATTGCCATTATCGTGGTAATTGTGTGAGCAGTTAATGATGGTAGTGGTATTCTAGTCAATGTTACATCCAGTAGATTGCCATTATCGTGGTAATTGTGTGAGCAGTTAATGATGGTAGTGGTATTCTAGTCAATGTTACATCCAGTAGATTGCCATTATCGTGGTAATTGTGCGAGCAGTTAATGATGGTAGTGGTATTCTAGTCAATGTTACATCCAGTAGATTGCCATTATCGTGGTAATTGTGCGAGCAGTTAATGATGGTAGTGGTATTCTAGTCAATGTTACATCCAGTAGATTGCAATTATCGTGGTAATTGTGTGAGCAGTTAATGATGGTAGTGGTATTCTAGTCAATGTTACATCCAGTAGATTGCCATTATCGTGGTAATTGTGCGAGCAGTTAATGATGGTAGTGGTATTCTAGTCAATGTTACATCCAGTAGATTGCCATTATCGTGGTAATTGTGCGAGCAGTTAATGATGGTAGTGGTATTCTAGTCAATGTTACATCCAGTAGATTGCCATTATCGTGGTAATTGTGTGAGCAGTTAATGATGGTAGTGGTATTCTAGTCAATGTTACATCCAGTAGATTGCCATTATCGTGGTAATTGTGTGAGCAGTTAATGATGGTAGTGGTATTCTAGTCAATGTTACATCCAGTAGATTGCCATTATCGTGGTAATTGTGTGAGCAGTTAATGATGGTAGTGGTATTCTAGTCAATGTTACATCCAGTAGATTGCCATTATCGTGGTAATTGTGCGAGCAGTTAATGATGGTAGTGGTATTCTAGTCAATGTTACATCCAGTAGATTGCCATTATCGTGGTAATTGTGTGAGCAGTTAATGATGGTAGTGGTATTCTAGTCAATGTTACATCCAGTAGATTGCCATTATCGTGGTAATTGTGTGAGCAGTTAATGATGGTAGTGGTATTCTAGTCAATGTTACATCCAGTAGATTGCCATTATCGTGGTAATTGTGTGAGCAGTTAATGATGGTAGTGGTATTCTAGTCAATGTTACATACAGTAGATTGCCATTATCGTGGTAATTGTGTGAGCACTTAATGATGGTAGTGGTATTCTAGTCAATGTTACATCCAGTAGATTGCCATTATCGTGGTAATTGTGTGAGCAGTTAATGATGGTAGTGGTATTCTAGTCAATGTTACATCCAGTAGATTGCCATTATCGTGGTAATTGTGTGAGCAGTTAATGATGGTAGTGGTATTCTAGTCAATGTTACATCCAGTAGATTGAAATTATCATGGTAATTGTGTGAGCACTTAATGATGGTAGTGGTATTCTAGTCAATGTTACATCCAGTAGATTGCCATTATCGTGGTAATTGTGTGAGCAGTTAATGATGGTAGTGGTTGTGACGAAACGCGTTTATCTGTCTTGGGTCGTCAAGATCCCGCACTATTTTGGCGCGTCATCGGGGACTTTCCCAGCTAAAAATCGACTGAGGGAAGCCGATGGAGGACTTATTATCTAGAATCTTCTCGAAACACCGGAATTCGAGTAACCCGTGATGCTGGGTATCGCTCTAAATTCTCGTGCAGAGAGATCTAGAAACTCTAGGCGGGGAATGACGGGTTCCCGAGAAAGTATCTTTTCGCAAGAAGCACTCGCTTCTAGTGCGCATTGAGTTGGCACGAAGCGGGAATGTGGCTAAACCAGTCATTCACTTACTTGTGTTCGACGAGAACAGACGCAGGCCTGATGTGAGCCAATTTTGTGTTGCGTCTCAACTCAACCATGATTCGGCTGACTGTTATGGAAAGGAAGCTGAGAAGCCCTTGAACAGTTCGGAAGCTGACTGGAGATCTGGTTTCTAATCATTCAGGTAGATATTTGTTTAAATCATTTAACTTTGTACGTGTGTTCCACACGCCATTGTTCTAACCTCATTACCT
This sequence comes from Cepaea hortensis, assembly GCA_963921405.1. NCBI lineage: Eukaryota > Metazoa > Mollusca > Gastropoda > Stylommatophora > Helicidae > Cepaea > Cepaea hortensis. Next base: position 131,395,136 of record OY992880.1, on the reverse strand, counting down.
ATGCGGATGCCCTTGCATACTAATTAGCAAACCGATCGATAACGTAGTTGACGGTGAATCGTGGGTTTGTTTACCGTGTGCTCGCGAATCAGCTGTTAGGAACGCCGTAATGTGATGTGGGCGATTTGGGTTCCAAATATATGTACCATATATTGCCAATCGTTGCATCTATTAGGTTGCTGGGTTAGAATAAAACATAGTTACTTGTGCCGGATGGAAACTTAGATTATGTCAGTCAGTTGCTGAAGCCAGAAGAACGGTTAGAAAACCAGGTAAGTTGGTAGGTGGAGATTCAGACAAAATTGTGCTTAGTTACCAAGTAAAGGAAGAACTTAGTTCTGTGCCACCAGGAATGATGTAACTATTGTGTAAAAACTTAATAGTGAATTCATTGTGTGGAACAGCGGATTTCTGTGGAGAGGTAAGTGGCTTTGGTGCTATATCTATATATATATATATGATGTGACAATGTGTATATATATTAGGTCATGGCATGTGATACTTCCTGGGGTAATTCCGAACGCCGAATAGATCGACGCGAGATAACACTGCGTGCCGTCGCGATATAAATATGCGTTCTGAAATCTTGTCTGAGCTGTCCTGTTTCTTTCATACTGGCGCTAGTGCGAGTGAATGCTTAGGTGCTGGAAGTATGGAAGGATGCAAGGAGGCTATATGAGACTGGGGAAATATAGGATATGAGGGATGTGAAAGCAAGTTATGAAAGTATGTGTTGGTAGGCCAAACCAACGATGAAGTTCAGTCCACGTCAAGGCTAAACCACTTGGGAGGACAGAACTGGAACATTACCCTTGGAACATGTGGGGAACATGTATTCTCAAGAAGGCTTCTTGACTCTAAGGCAGAGTCTGATAAGAAGAGTTTGCTGTGGCGTGGGCAGGTGGTCCCACCAGCAAACAGGCTTGTGTACATAGTGGATGTGATCATGGCCTATTCCTATATCCCGAGGGATGGTATATTGATCAAGATTATGTTTCTTAATGTACATTGATGATGTTAGGAACGAGTCCAGGGACTCTTTACCTATTTGTTTAGTTCGATTAAATTAGTACAATAACCGCCTTGTATCCCTACTGACGTTAGCGACGACTGGTAGATGATTAGGGATAGGTGAGACCTATGATCAGACTCGTCATTCTGATTTCTTGCTCTGTTTGACGGGCTGTTCTGTGAGGCCAGCTGACATTTGTGAACCCATGCTTTGCTACTCTCCATATAGAGATAATGCTTTGGTTATATGAATAACTAACTAGCATGACTGAGGGTTGAGTAGTTATTGGTAGGAAGCATGTGGACTAATGTTTGGGCCAGTATACTCTCACCGGTCGCTCTTCCTTTTCAGGAGTTTGCCTGTTGAGGAACCAGTCAACTATAATTGTTGTTGGCAGGAAACCACTTCGTGTGACAGAGCGAAGGGTTCAGTTCTTTACTTATCACGCCAGACTCAACCACACCAGGTACCCAATGTGATTCACCATGCGTGAAGTTTGCTTCAAGACATACAACTGCCCTGAAGGTGCACGTGTGGGAAGTGATGGTTTGTGATCGTTTTCAAATAATAGAAGATACTCTGGTTTTGCCAGGAACATTTCAGCATTTTGAGTAATCATGCTCAACGAAAGGAAACACCGGTCCGTCTATTATGACGGGGGTTCTGCCTAAACGCAGAAGTAACTGATCTTCAGACACTTGAATGGTTCTTTGGACAGCTCTAGGGGCCGGTCTTGAGAAGAACTACACCAGTTATTGACTTGTGGCAAGTGTAACCCGGTGGAAGGGACTATGGATTATAGTCCAACCTGAATTGTTTCCGTGAAATAGATGTCTGATTCTATGAATGTACTGTCTCAGTATGAAGATATAAACTGTGTTCTAGTAGGACTCAGTAACATTTTTCAGTAGCCATATCTGATTCTACAAGCAGGGTGACTGTAAGAGACCATTGAATTGGTCAGTGACATTTGTCCATCCATGTTCCTGTGATGTGATGAAGGGACCATTGAATTGGTCTATGCCATATCGGTTCTGCAGTGGGACTGTGCTATGAGTGACAGACCATTCGATTGGTCAGTGACTATTTAAGTTCATCAAAGTAACGAGTACGTGGAGTCAAGTCCAGGAGGATTGTCTCCCACCCGGTAGTGTTCGAGAACTGTATTAACAGTGACTCCGGGGGAGTGATATAGATGCAGTTGGTCCAGTGAAGTGTAGTCCAGCAGTGACTCTATTGTTGTGGATCCACGTTCGGGAGACGGAGTGGTCTCCAAGGTTCTAGTCATCTCACTGGAAGGAAGCCGGGTGAGTGGCGGACCGACTGGACGGGACATCTGCATCCACTCTACTTCTCAACTCGATGAAGACACCTACATCTCTAATTCTGTCTCTACTCTATCTTCTATTTGTGTAAATAGATTCTTCTATCAGGATGGTCATTTCAGTTCTATATTCTCAAGGGTAGAATAAACTTTATGTAAGTTGACTTACCCTTTGTATAATGATTGAGTGTGGTCTCGGACGATGCCTAAGTGTTCATTGTTCCACAGCTGTAGGTAGTTAGTGGGGGTCTAGAATCTGGAGGGGCGTGTAGACGTAACTAACTAACATGAGATCAACCACAGAGTAAAAATGTGTATCTGCTCGTCCAACCCCTGGGGCTAGAATACACGGGAGTGCCAGAGACACCTCGGGTGTGGTTCACTCTCACTACCCAAGGTGAACTCGTTACACTCCATACAGAGTGGGGGCTCGTCCGGGATTATTCCAAGATCTTTGTGTGTTGTAGACCTCTCACATAGGGATAGGGACCTTGTCTTTATCCTCTACTTCAGTCTACATAAGATTCTACTACTTCTACCTATCTCCTAACTGTCTGACGGACATTTGTGTTGTGGTGATTAGTTAGTACTATTGATTATTGATTCATTGTATTGCTTCACCCACACATACTTGAGTACCCACCTATCATAGTCAACATGTCTACCCAAGAGATAGACTTGGACAAAGTTCAGGAAACTGGACGTAAGTCTGGTCTTGAAGGAGATGCTTTGAAATCCTATGTGCAAGAGGTGGAAAGAAATTTTCGCCAAGAGGAAAGAGAGAGGAGGAGAGCAGAAAGAGAACTGGAAGCCAGTAAAGTGGTTCTTGAGGAAAAGAGGATAGCGGCTGATACTGAAATGAAACGGCTTGAGTTGGAAGCCGAGAAAGAAAAACGTGACCATGAGTATCGAATGAAGCTACTTGAGGCACAAGTGCCTGCTACAGGTGTAACTGATGGAGCTATGGGAGGAGGTGTACCTCCTGGCTAAGAGTCAACCAGTAGACGTGACTACCAGGCTATGAAATGGCCTTTACAGCCGTTCGAATCCGAGAAGGAACGGATAGACCAATACTTAGAGAAGTATGAAGCCATGTCTATTGCAATGGGGCTAGACAAACAGAAATGTGGTTTGAAACTTTCCCAGGGACTCCGTGCCGAAGGTTATGAAGTGTATGCACGCTTGCCACCGGGTCTACAGAATGATTACCCGGCATTGAAAGCGGCTCTCTTGAAGAGATTCGAGATCACAGCGCACTCATACCGAAGGAAGTTTCGGACGGCGAAGCGAGAACCTGGTGAGCTGTTTTCAGCACACAGTGTGAGATTGAACTCATACCTTCTTAAATGGATGGCCTTGGCCGGATTTAATGAGGAGTATGAAAGTTTGCGTGAGTTGATGGTTGTAGATCAGATACGAATGCAAATGTCTAAACCCTTGCGAAACTTCTTAGGTGAGAATGGGGCTGAGAGATTAGATATAGTCATCAAGTTAGCCGAAAGATACGTTGAAGTCTATGGCGAGACTGGGGACACCAGTCCAACAGATCCGAGATAGAAAGATCCGGATCAAGGTAAGTCAAAGAAGAAGTCAGAGAAGACCAAAGGTTCTGATGAACCAAAGAAACAGGTAAACTCTTTAGAGAAGATCTCTAACGTCAACCAAGGTAAGAATAGCCCACCTAGTTCTCCAAAGAGGAAGTGGAGTGAACGATGGTGCAAATTCTGCAAGTCCAGCACTCACAATACGAGTGAGTGTAAGAGTAAGCCCAAGGACTTTCACTTTGCTTGTCTTGCAGAGGTTAGGGATAGATCTTGCAGGAAAGTGAAGTCGGTTGATGGGAATGGAGAAACTAGACGACCTCCAGTGGTTGAGAGAGTAGAAGTGAATGGGCGACAGGTGATGTGCCTCTACGACACAGGATTGCAATTTTCAGCTATAATTGCATCACACCTGACAGGCCCAGAGCAACTCACCGGGGAGATGACGGAGATACAGCCAGCCAGTAGGAGTGCTGTGGCGTTACGTTGCCCGATTGCCAATGTGGAGATTCGGAGCAAGTACGTTACTGGACGCATTAAGGCGGCAGTCGTACCGGATCCTCTCTATCCCCTAATTCTTGGCCGGAAGTACGTGTTTCTGGGCGAACCAGAACACCCTAGCATCCATAAGTCTAGGCAGGTCAGAGATACAGAGGAAGAGGGTCTCGAAAAGGTAAGTCTCCGAAATACTCACCCGGATAGAATGAGTAATGCTCGGAGCAAGGATGCGACGGAGTGTCCTTGTTCGGAATGGTTGCCCAACAATGAAAACCCGTTAACTCAGGGTAAGTTCAACTCTGATAACCAGTCACCGTTAATTCAGACTGGAACAGAGAAAAGGCAGAGGGAACGTAAGTTGGTTCCTGAGAGCTTCAGAGCTAATCTGCTGCGAACGGTACATGTCAGGTCCCCAACCGGACATCTGACTGTAGGGACAACCAGTAAATGTCTATCCCGGTATTATTGGTGGCCGGGAATGACAGGCGACGTGCGCAGGTATATTAGGTCTTGTCCGGAGTGCCGTAAATGCACATCTGAGAAACGGACGAAGACGAAGATATCCTTAGAGGTTGGAGACCGAGTTCTAGTACTCCTCCCAATCGAGGGGAACGAATTCGAAATCGGGTGGCAGGGCCCATTCCTAGTGGATAAAGTGGGGCTCCACAAGCACTATGGAGTGGTGATCCTGGGAAAGTCTACTACTTTCCATTCCAGTCTCCTCATGCGCTATGAGGGGAAGCCCGATGATAAGTCCACCAGCCCAAGGGCGCAGAGATTCGCTGAAAGAACGGTTCGGGGTTCAGGTCAGGTAGCGGAAAGCCTGTCACACCATAGGCAGACCTATATGTATGTGCAGGTACCTTCTTCGGTTCAGCCCGGTGCTCGGGGGAACATGACCGGCCAAAGGAACACCCGCAGTGCTAGCTACACTGAGAACCGTGGTCGGAAGAGGTGGGGTGTGTCAGAACGAACACAGACCCTTGGTCCCTCAATCCGACCGACTGCAGTCCAGCTGGGTCCTCGAAAGGGGAAGCTGGAGTTGCAGAAGTCCAGTAAACTCTGGCAGGAACGATCGTTAAATCAGATCGAGACGGAAGCTCTGGTCCGCAGGACACTGCGAGATGCCCGATCGCAGTAGCGAAATAGGCGTTGATCACCCGTGATACTGAATAGCTTGTCACCCCACCGAATGTGGTAAAAGTATTCTATACAATATTGACGGGTTAGACTTCCTCACCCGCCATCCGGTCTCTTAGAAAGAAGAACGAACGACATAGACAGCTTCTGCGTAGAAGTGGAACGACGGGGTCGATCCTCTTAAAGTGGGGGCCTATGTGACGAAACGCGTTTATCTGTCTTGGGTCGTCAAGATCCCGCACTATTTTGGCGCGTCATCGGGGACTTTCCCAGCTAAAAATAGACTGAGGGAAGCCGATGGAGGACTTATTATCTAGAATCTTCTCGAAACACCGGAATTCGAGTAACCCGTGATGCTGGGTATCGCTCTAAATTCTCGTGCAGAGAGATCTAGAAACTCTAGGCGGGGAATGACGGGTTCCCGAGAAAGTATCTTTTCGCAAGAAGCACTCGCTTCTAGTGCGCATTGAGTTGGCACGAAGCGGGAATGTGGCTAAACCAGTCATTCACATACTTGTGTTCGACGAGAACAGACGCAGGCCTGATGTGAGCCAATTTTGTGTTGCGTCTCAACTCAACCATGATTCGGCTGACTGTTATGGAAAGGAAGCTGAGAAGCCCTTGAACAGTTCGGAAGCTGACTGGAGATCTGGTTTCTAATCATTCAGGTAGATATTTGTTTAAATCATTTAACTTTGTACGTGTGTTCCACACGCCATTGTTCTAACCTCATTACCTATGCGGATGCCCTTGCATACTAATTAGCAAACCGATCGATAACGTAGTTGACGGTGAATCGTGGGTTTGTTTACCGTGTGCTCGCGAATCAGCTGTTAGGAACGCCGTAATGTGATGTGGGCGATTTGGGTTCCAAATATATGTACCATATATTGCCAATCGTTGCATCTATTAGGTTGCTGGGTTAGAATAAAACATAGTTACTTGTGCCGGATGGAAACTTAGATTATGTCAGTCAGTTGCTGAAGCCAGAAGAACGGTTAGAAAACCAGGTAAGTTGGTAGGTGGAGATTCAGACAAAATTGTGCTTAGTTACTAAGTAAAGGAAGAACTTAGTTCTGTGCCACCAGGAATGATGTAACTATTGTGTAAAAACTTAATAGTGAATTCATTGTGTGGAACAGCGGATTTCTGTGGAGAGGTAAGTGGCTTTGGTGCTATATCTATATATATATGATGTGACATTGTGTGTATATATTAGGTCATGGCATGTGATACTTCCTGGGGTAATTCCGAACGCCGAATAGATCGACGCGAGATAACACTGCGTGCCGTCGCGATATAAATATGCGTTCTGAAATCTTGTCTGAGCTATCCTGTTTCTTTCATACTGGCGCTAGTGCGAGTGAATGCTAAGGTGCTGGAAGTATGGAAGGATGCAAGGAGGCTATATGAGACTGGGGAAATATAGGATATGGGGGATGTGAAAGCAAGTTATGAAAGTATGTGTTGGTAGGCCAAACCAACGATGAAGTTCAGTCCACGTCAAGGCTAAACCACTTGGGAGGACAGAACTGGAACATTACCCTTGGAACATGTGGGGAACATGTATTCTCAAGAAGGCTTCTTGACTCTAAGGCAGAGTCTGATAAGAAGAGTTTGCTGTGGCGTGGGCAGGTGGTCCCACCAGCAAACAGGCTTGTGTACATAGTGGATGTGATCATGGCCTATTCCTATATCCCGAGGGATGGTATATTGATCAAGATTATGTTTCTTAATGTACATTGATGATGTCAGGAACGAGTCCAGGGACTCTTTACCTATTTGTTTAGTTCGATTAAATTAGTACAATAACCGCCTTGTATCCCTACTGACGTTAGCGACGACTGGTAGATGATTAGGGATAGGTGAGACCTATGATCAGACTCGTCATTCTGATTTCTTGCTCTGTTTGACGGGCTGTTCTGTGAGGCCAGCTGACATTTGTGAACCCATGCTTTGCTACTCTCCATATAGAGATAATGCTTTGGTTATATGAATAACTAACTAGCATGACTGAGGGTTGAGTAGTTATTGGTAGGATGCATGTGGACTAATGTTTGGGCCAGTATACTCTCACCGGTCGCTCTTCCTTTTCAGGAGTTTGCCTGTTGAGGAACCAGTCAACTATAATTGTTGTTGGCAGGAAACCACTTCGTGTGACAGAGCGAAGGGTTCAGTTCTTTACTTATCACGCCAGACTCAACCACACCAGGTACCCAATGTGATTCACCATGCGTGAAGTTTGCTTCAAGACATACAACTGCCCTGAAGGTGCACGTGTGGGAAGTGATGGTTTGTGATCGTTTTCAAATAATAGAAGATACTCTGGTTTTGCCAGGAACATTTCAGCATTTTGAGTAATCATGCTCAACGAAAGGAAACACCGGTCCGTCTATTATGACGGGGGTTCTGCCTAAACGCAGAAGTAACTGATCTTCAGACACTTGAATGGTTCTTTGGACAGCTCTAGGGGCCGGTCTTGAGAAGAACTACACCAGTTATTGACTTGTGGCAAGTGTAACCCGGTGGAAGGGACTATGGATTATAGTCCAACCTGAATTGTTTCCGTGAAATAGATGTCTGATTCTATGAATGTACTGTCTCAGTATGAAGATATAAACTGTGTTCTAGTAGGACTCAGTAACATTTTTCAGTAGCCATATCTGATTCTACAAGCAGGGTGACTGTAAGAGACCATTGAATTGGTCAGTGACATTTGTCCATCCATGTTCCTGTGATGTGATGAAGGGACCATTGAATTGGTCAGTGACATTTGTTCATTCATGTTCCGGTGATGGGATGAAGGGACCATTGAATTGGTCTATGCCATATCGGTTCTGCAGTGGGACTGTGCTATGAGTGACAGACCATTCGATTGGTCAGTGACTATTTAAGTTCATCGAAGTAACGAGTACGTGGAGTCAAGTCCAGGAGGATTGTCTCCCACCCGGTAGTGTTCGAGAACTGTATTAACAGTGATTCCGGGGGAGTGATATAGATGCAGTTGGTCCAGTGAAGTGTAGTCCAGCAGTGACTCTATTGTTGTGGATCCACGTTCGGGAGACGGAGTGGTCTCCAAGGTTCTAGTCATCTCACTGGAAGGAAGCCGGGTGAGTGGCGGACCGACTGGACGGGACATCTGCATCCACTCTACTTCTCAACTCGATGAAGACACCTACATCTCTAATTCTGTCTCTACTCTATCTTCTATTTGTGTAAATAGATTCTTCTATCAGGATGGTCATTTCAGTTCTATATTCTCAAGGGTAGAATAAACTTTATGTAAGTTGACTTACCCTTTGTATAATGATTGAGTGTGGTCTCGGACGATGCCTAAGTGTTCATTGTTCCACAGCTGTAGGTAGTTAGTGGGGGTCTAGAATCTGGAGGGGCGTGTAGACGTAACTAACTAACATGAGATCAACCACAGAGTAAAAATGTGTATCTGCTCGTCCAACCCCTGGGGCTAGAATACACGGGAGTGCCAGAGACACCTCGGGTGTGGTTCACTCTCACTACCCAAGGTGAACTCGTTACACTCCATACAGAGTCAATTCTAGTCAATGTTACATCCAGTAGATTGCCATTATCGTGGTAATTGTGTGAGCAGTTAATGATGGTAGTGGTATTCTAGTCAATGTTACATCCAGTAGATTGCCATTATCGTGGTAATTGTGTGAGCAGTTAATGATGGTAGTGGTATTCTAGTCAATGTTACATCCAGTAGATTGCCATTATCGTGGTAATTGTGTGAGCAGTTAATGATGGTAGTGGTATTCTAGTCAATGTTACATCCAGTAGATTGCCATTATCGTGGTAATTGTGTGAGCAGTTAATGATGGTAGTGGTATTCTAGTCAATGTTACATCCAGTAGATTGCCATTATCGTGGTAATTGTGTGAGCAGTTAATGATGGTAGTGGTATTCTAGTCAATGTTACATCCAGTAGATTGCCATTATCGTGGTAATTGTGCGAGCAGTTAATGATGGTAGTGGTATTCTAGTCAAAGTTACATCCAGTAGATTGCCATTATCGTGGTAATTGTGTGAGCAGTTAATGATGGTAGTGGTATTCTAGTCAGTGTTACATCCAGTAGATTGCCATTATCGTGGTAATTGTGTGAGCAGTTAATGATGGTAGTGGTATTCTAGTCAATGTTACATCCAGTAAATTGCCATTATCGTGGTAATTGTGCGAGCAGTTAATGATGGTAGTGGTATTCTAGTCAATGTTACATCCAGTAGATTGCCATTATCGTGGTAATTGTGTGAGCAGTTAATGATGGTAGTGGTATTCTAGTCAATGTTACATCCAGTAGATTGCCATTATCGTGGTAATTGTGCGAGCAGTTAATGATGGTAGTGGTATTCTAGTCAAAGTTACATCCAGTAGATTGCCATTATCGTGGTAATTGTGTGAGCAGTTAATGATGGTAGTGGTATTCTAGTCAGTGTTACATCCAGTAGATTGCCATTATCGTGGTAATTGTGTGAGCAGTTAATGATGGTAGTGGTATTCTAGTCAATGTTACATCCAGTAGATTGCCATTATCGTGGTAATTGTGCGAGCAGTTAATGATGGTAGTGGTATTCTAGTCAATGTTACATCCAGTAGATTGCCATTATCGTGGTAATTGTGTGAGCAGTTAATGATGGTAGTGGTATTCTAGTCAATGTTACATCCAGTAGATTGCCATTATCGTGGTAATTGTGTGAGCAGTTAATGATGGTAGTGGTATTCTAGTCAATGTTACATCCAGTAGATTGCCATTATCGTGGTAATTGTGTGAGCAGTTAATGATGGTAGTGGTATTCTAGTCAATGTTACATCCAGTAGATTGCCATTATCGTGGTAATTGTGTGAGCAGTTAATGATGGTAGTGGTATTCTAGTCAATGTTACATCCAGTAGATTGCCATTATCGTGGTAATTGTGTGAGCAGTTAATGATGGTAGTGGTATTCTAGTCAATTTTACATCCAGTAGATTGCCATTATCGTGGTAATTGTGTGAGCAGTTAATGATGGTAGTGGTATTCTAGTCAATTTTACATCCAGTAGATTGCCATTATCGTGGTAATTGTGTGAGCAGTTAATGATGGTAGTGGTATTCTAGTCAATTTTACATCCAGTAGATTGCCATTATCGTGGTAATTGTGCGAGCAGTTAATGATGGTAGTGGTATTCTAGTCAATGTTACATCCAGTAGATTGCCATTATCGTGGTAATTGTGCGAGCAGTTAATGATGGTAGTGGTATTCTAGTCAATTTTACATCCAGTAGATTGCCATTATCCTGGTAATTGTGAGAGCAGCCCATCGCCTGCTGGTCCGGTGTCATGAGTTCGAGTCCGCATTGGAGAGGATTTTTAAAATTGATAACAAACAAATAAACAAACTTTATTTTCAAAGGGTTAAGAATTGGGCACGCAGTCCTGTCTAACATTCTGCCCTTCTATCACTCTCTTTCATACATTATGTCATTCACACATCATTCAAGGCTAACTGAAAACAGCAACAATATGAAAGATATGCATTATAAAGGCATGTGGAAAATGAAAAAAAAATCAATACTACATGACTAAGTAATAATAATAACTGGTGTGACACTTATTATTAGTTAGCTATGTGGAATATACTGGCCTACCAAAAGGGGACTGACTGGGATATGGATTCCCAGGTTGACAAAGTTAAAACGGGTACCATAATTGTCTTGGGAATTAAAGGCGGCTGACCAGATACTGAACACATCACCTGTCTAGCGCCGAATGGTTATAGCATGTGGGGTCAGCACCATATCCCCATGTACCCAAGGCGAGCAGCAGGGTCCTTGACTTACTTTAGTTTACCCTAGCTTTCTGAAAGGCCGACGCTCATACTGTTGTGGAAATCAACGCACAGATATCTGCTATCAAACCCAGCGGCTGACTTTGAACCGTGTCACGATTGTGAAATTTGTTCAGTGCCTCTAAGTCACAAACACCGACTTAGACTTGCTACTGACATTTATTAAAGTACACAGCTTACACAAATTCATTTCAATCTACTCAGACAGACAATATCAATTTTCTATTAAGATATTTTAGTTTACAGGAGACAGAATGCAGTTATTAATTTAATTGAAAATTGCTGCCTGTAAATTCTCTTAACTCTTATTATTTCCCTTGGCACAACAAAGTTGAAGTAATCACAGAAGTAATTTCCCTTGACAATTTGACAGTCGTTGGCGATCAGGTACCATAAATCTAAGAGCGATTATCCACCATCGTCTCTTCAAGACAGAAAGTTATATAAGCTCTATTAGCTAATGGCATCCCTCCGTAGCGCTCTCTTCCTCCTCCTATTTTCTAGGCACGATTTATCTCCACATTCTATAGTCGTGCGTTCATGTGGAAGAGTTGAGTTTAGTCAAAATTTGACATCACAACAATCGGGACATTCCCACACATGCTTCGTCCTCATCTTCAAAGGTGGAAGATTGACCTGACAAGTTATTGTTCATATAGTCCTTGCTGTTTGGCGTTGGTGATCATATCTGTCCGCAGCTATCTGTCTCGTGTGCTGCCAATTATATCTGGTACCGATGTTCTTCCATATTGCCCATAATCTTGTCCCTTGGTTTCCCCCTGCATCATAGTGGGGCTGATATGCAGGAGATAGATACCTCTGACTTCAATAATAGAACATTGCATACAAGCCGTGCTTGTTCTGAGCGTGTGTGTGTGTGGTGTATATGACAGATGCGTGTATTTGTGCAGTGTGTGCGCGTGTGCGGTGTGCGTGTGGTATGTACACGCGTGATATGTATGCATGCTGTATGTGAGTGTGTGATATGTGTGCATTGAGTGTGTAAGTGTTCTATTTGTATTCGTGCGCTGACTAAACATTTTTGCAAATTTGCTGTTTTAAAACTGCATACTTTCAATACTACCCTATTCTTCCTGAGACAACTTTCTCCTAGACATATCCTCCATAAAAATATCATCCTCTGTGGATCTTCCCGACACACCAGCCATCCACTTGCGCAACACAAGCTTGTCGCCTCACGCCCGTTGCCGACCAGTTGGGAATTACTCTGTTCATAGTGGGACTTCTTTAACGTCGCCAGGTTCTCTCAGAATACAAAGACTAGCATGAGAAAAACATTTACAGATACTGATAGGCATTTATACTAAAGAACGAATAAATGTACATAAAAGAGATCACTGTACACAATATATATTGACAACTATAGACACAGATAGTGTGCGTCTTAGTGTCATGGTTAAGATGCTATCTTTATATTGGCATGAGGACTGTGGGATAAAGATTCGATGCCAACTCTCTACGTTCACTACGTGAGGACAAGACTGGCCACCTCTTCTTCCGTGCACTCAGTCCTACAAAACTGTAATGATCGTAACACTTCACATAAATTGTGATGATCGTAACACTCCACATAACTGTGAAGATAGTAACACTTCACATAACTGTAAAGAGCGTAACACTTCACATAAACTGTGAAAATCGCAACACTTCACATAAACTGTGAAATGGAAACAAATAGGTATTTTAAATTCCTGCGAGAAAAAAACGAACTAAACATTAACAAACGTTGCACATACCTTACAAGGAGATCCACGTGTCGCGAAATACAGGTGAAAAATCCGAAATCAGAAGCACTCAATAAATATAATAAAAATGAATAATAAAATAAGATAAAAAACACACGAACGCATACAATAGACACACAGACGTTTCGATTCTAGGAATCTTTGTCAATGACAACACAGATAAACAACGACAGAAACACAAGCACACGACCTATCACTTATGATGCACAACCTGATATTTACATGTAAATGTAAATAACATGTAGTTGGTTGGTTGGTTGGTTGGTTGGTTGGTTGGCTGGCTGGCTGGCTGGTTGGTTATTGTGCATCATAAGTGATAGGTCGTGTGCTTGTGTTTCTGTCGTTGTTTATCTGTGTTGTCATTGACAAAGATTCTTAGAATCGAAACGTCTGTGTGTCTATTGTATGCGTTCGTGTGTTTTTTATCTTATTTTATTATTCATTTTTATTATATTTATTGAGTGCTTCTGATTTCGGATTTTTCACCTGTATTTCGCGACACGTGGATCTCCTTGTAAGGTATGTGCAACGTTTGTTAATGTTTAGTTCGTTTTTTTCTCGCAGGAATTTAAAATACCTATTTGTTTCCATTTCACATTGTTATATCCTGCTGCAGCCGCTGCTTTTTCTCTCTATTCCACATAAACTGTGAAGATCGTAACACTTCACATAAACTGTGAAGATCGTAACACTTCAGATACCCGTAGAAGATACCTCTACTACTTTTAGTGCACTGGAGTGATTTTTGCATGTGGGTTAGCTTTCCTTATTACCAGTGTCTCTCACCTTCTGGCGAACCCACTCCGACTTCAGAGGTACTTGTAATTTACGTCCTGAAGTCAAGGACGAAAATTCGACATTTAAGTATAACTGACCGATTTAGAGGTTGAAATCGCAACCTCGCCATCAGCACACCGGATGTTGTAGAACGAGCGATCTTATCTATTTGACCATGCCGATATTAAGTTGAATTGTTTTTTTTTTCCAACGGAGGGAATAACAGAGTCCATGGGAATATCTATACATGAAGCCATAAGCGGGCACTCTCCCGCTGTTTATACTTCACATACTTCACAAACACAGCTAAGCATCCAGGCAGTTGTTTTTCTATGTGCTCATTGGCCAGGAACATCACTGATGATCATTTTGTGTGACATTCACTGGCTCAGGAACGGAGCATGATGGGGCGACCCTTTGCCGTGAAGTTGGAACAGTGAATAATTACCTAACTAACTAACTAACTAACTAACTAACTAACTAACTAACTAACTAACTAGCTAGCTAGCTAGCTAGGTAACTAACTAACTAACTAACTAACTAATCAACTAACTAACTAACTAGCTAGCTAGCTAACTAACTAACTAACTAACTAACTAACTAACTAACTAACTAGCTAACTAACTAACTAACTAACTTACTAACTAACTAACTAACTAACTTACTAACTGACTTACTAACTGACTAACTAACTAACTGACCTGTGATGACAACGCACACTCTCATCCTCAACTCAGACCCATGCACAGATGTTGATAACGATGCTGTAACCTAACTACTTATGTACTTTCCCCAGATGAGCAGCATGAATACAGAGTCAATGATAATAAGACTCTTGACAAGTGCAGGAAATGGATCTCCTTTGACCACTTGGATATCCTCCGCGTGGAAGCCCCGCATGCCAGCACTGCTGCAGGCGGCTTCCCTAGCACTACGGCTGCTTGATGCTGTAGCTTTCCCGCTTCTTTCTTGTTATGGGGCTCGCGGTTCCCTGGGGGCAGAGCCGCCCCATAATGTCTCTCGGAGACCGCAACTGCTGGAGGATCCAAAAGGCCGAGGTCTATACTTTAGAAATAGTCCCTAAAAGAATGGATTAAAGCGCGCGATCTTTAACTTCCGGTTTTGGTGATGGCGAGGTTGCGGGTTCAACCACTACTCCGGTCAGTCGGAATTACTTGTAGACTTCTCGTCTTTGACTTGGGGGACGTACATTACAAGTACCTGAGAAGTTGGAGTGAGTTCGCCTGATAGTGAAGGACACTGGTATAGGGAAACTAATACACATGCAAACAACAGAAGAAGTAGCAATTGCACGGAATACGCTAGAGATAATGACTATATTTAATGTGTGCTAACAATGGTTGTATTTGTATTGTCAATATTTTAACATACTTTACCGTTTATTTGTGGAAGTATTGTTTACAAAAAAAGTAAGAACACAAGAAGGTATATCAGATATCTTCACAGTCAATACAGGAGTGACACAGGGGAGTGTCCTCTCTCCTCTGCTATTTAATATCTACATGGACAGAATATCCAAAGAAGCAAGCCTTGACAGAACAGATTCAGAAAATTTAGAACTGTTTACTCCAGGTGAAACAACTGATTCACAGGAAATAAATGAACTTCTATTTGCAGACGATCAAAGCCTGTTTTATAGCGATGAGGGCAGACTGCAAAACCATATAAATAATCTGAGTTCAACATGCACCAGATACAATATGAGTATAAACACAGCCAAAACCGACGTAATGCAAGTTAGCAGATAGCATGGTCCACTAAGTATGCAGATAAATAACTCAGTACTGAAACAAGTTAAAGAATTCAAATATGTTGGCAGTATGATCACAGAAGATGGCAGATTTAACAGAAAAATCAAATCAGATGTCAAAAAGCTAGTGCACTTTTATATCAACTATCACCCTTACTAAAACTCTCAAATATACTCATGTCCGCAAAACGACAGATTATAAACAGCATATTCATACCAACCGTTTGCTACGAATCTCAAACTTGGACTATCCATGTCACACTTTCGAAAAATCAACACCTGCGAAATGAGATGCCTGAGGAGAGCTGCCAACTTAGCAATCCGAGACCGAGTAAGAAATATTGTTATCAGACAGACAGTTAGATCAACACCTTGTGCCACATTTATTGAAAGACAGAAGATCAAGTGGTTTGGCCATGTCGTTAGAATGCAACACCAGCTACTACCATCACTGGCCTTACATCAAAGATCATCTGCGACGAGACCAAGAGGACGTCCAAGAAGAAGATGGATTAACGACATCCAAGACATTGTATAATCACACGGAATGACACTATCCTGTGCCGCCCATCGGTCGCTGGTGCGCAAATTATTCCTCTCCACGACGCTTGACGGCAGAAGTGGAAGATGATGATGTTGATGATGATGATGATGATGATGATGATGATGATGATGATTGTTTACAAATTTGTGATTGTTCGAATAGGTTTTTATGCAAATAAATACAAAATATACAATAAAGAATACATTAATATGTAATGAACTGCTTTTCGGAGGATTGTAAGGAATAGTTTTGACAGAAACTAAACCAGAATTTCATAGAATTAAAAAAAATATAGTTATTTCCCTTGAATGTGGCCTTAGTACAATTGTTTCTCTTGTCTTGAACAGGACTTGTTTTGTTTAAAAAACGAGACTCAAGCCCGCCGTCTGCAAATAAGACCAAGACAACGTTCAGTGAGCATGAGCATGCATATTGGTCTTGTGTCGAAGTACACCTGCTTCTTCAGGGAGGCACTGTAGTTATTTTGAGGTTCCAACTCACTTGTGACTAAAACTTTACATAGTTAAATTGTCTAGCCCAATGTATCTTCCGATTGCCAGTTATTTCCTTTCCTCGCTGTCAGTGCCGATCAATAAACGTGAATATATTTCACATGTTCATACTCTCAGAATCTCTCCATTCTGGAATTTTAATCAGACCATATCAAGACACTCAGACAGTCTTGTCAAGAGAAATTGCTGGCTCAAGATGACACAGAAGTAGTTGGTTTATTTATTTCTGTCAAACCGTCGGTCCTATTGTTGTGGGGTCAAAGAAGGTCAGACAAACGTTCTTCACCATGTAGTCGACTCCTGCTTTGGGCTATTTTTCTATTTCAAGCTGTGATTACTTGCCGTACTAACTGACCCGTTATGTACAATTTAAAATGGTAACTGTTGTAGAAATAGTTAGGTGGTTGGTTAAAAACAAAACAGAAGAACAATGAGGTGTAACTCATAAAAAAGGTGTCTTGATATTTTCATTGCCCGAGCCTTAAAAATAGCGTGGATCTAACGAAATAAGGTTATTTGTAGACTCATTGAGGACGCGGTACCAAAGTGCCACCTCTACAAGGATTGTATTGCTGGGTTATTCTTCCCCTTAACAAACTGAAAAAATCAGAGGAAAGTGTATAACAAGTGCTGGAATTTTAGATCTGTGTAGGGAATGGCGATTTTAGACATTTGTGTGCAACTAGGATCCAATGGATGGGCTACCCCAAGAAGAGGGGACCCAGTCTGTGATAGGCTACCCCACGAAGAGGTGATCCAGTCTGTAATAGGCTACCCTACGAAGAGGTGATCCAGTCTGTGATAGGCTACCCCACGATGAGGTGATCCAGTCTGTAATAGGCTACCCCACGAAGAGGTGATCTAGTCTGTGATAGGCTACCCCACGAAGAGGTGACCCAGTCTGTGATAGGCTACCCCACGAAGAGGTGATCCAGTCTGTAATAGGCTACCCTACGAAGAGGTGATCCAGTCTGTGATAGGCTACCCCACGATGAGGTGATCCAGTCTGTAATAGGCTACCCCACGAAGAGGTGACCCAGTCTGTGATAGGCTACCCCACGAAGAGGTGACCCAGTCTGTGATAGGCTACCCCACGAAGAGGTGATCCAGTCTGTAATAGGCTACCCCACGAAAAGGTGATCTAGTCTGTGATAGGCTATCCCACGATGACATTATTCAGTCTGTGATAGGCTACCCCACGAAGAGGTGATCCAGTCTGTAATAGGCTACCCTACGAAGAGGTGATCCAGTCTGTGATAGACTACCCCACGATGAGGTGATCAGTCTGTAATAGGCTACCCCACGAAGAGGTGATCTAGTCTGTGATAGGCTACCCCACGAAGAGGTGACCCAGTCTGTGATAGGCTACCCCACGAAGAGGTGATCCAGTCTGTAATAGGCTACCCTACGAAGAGGTGATCCAGTCTGTGATAGGCTACCCCACGATGAGGTGATCCAGTCTGTAATAGGCTACCCCACGAAGAGGTGACCCAGTCTGTGATAGGCTACCCCACGAAGACGTGACCCAGTCTGTGATAGGCTACCCCACGAAAAGGTGATCTAGTCTGTAATAGGCTACCCCACGAAAAGGTGATCTAGTCTGTGATAGGCTATCCCACGAAGAGGTGATTCAGTCTGTGATAGGCTACCCCACGAAGCGGAGACCCAGTTTCATTTATGCGCTCCATCTAAGAGATGACCCATTCTGTGAACAGTTGAAATCACAAAGATTTGACAGGAAGTCTTCAACCCGGTAACATTGTTAAAACAAGAACATCTACCTACAGAAAAGCTAATCCCGCTAAGTTTTATGGTATCTCTAACATCATCATTAAGTACGTGGGCGACTGACGTCGGCGATCATACTTCTTCACATTTATAGACCTTTTACTGTAACAGCATGTGTCATTTCGTGTATTGAATTCTTTTCGTGCCATGATGCAAGACTGTCTTGAACTTTCTCTCTCTGTCTACCTATATCTCAGTTTCCACAAATCTTTCCGGTTACCACATGTTCCAGTTTCTATTTTCTCATAATTAGGTTAAAAAAAACTGCCTCTTCCTGATGTTTGTGATAATCTGTCTTTACGACTTAGTCTCCCCTAAAATATCTAGATTGTTCATTTTGACTGACTGAGGAATTTTCAGCATTCTTCTGTAAAACCATACCTGTAAAGCTTCCGTGGACATTTTTTCGCTTGCTTACTAATTGTCCAGGTTAGTCAGTTAGTCGCGGTTCCAACTTCACGGCAACGGGGCTTCCCCATTATGCTCCGTTCCTGTGCCAGTGAATATAACACAAAATTCTCCTCACTGCCCAATGTGAAAAGTGGAAAAGACAGAAGTTTAGTCAAGCCAACAGCCCGCCTAGGTACACTGTGCATGATGCCTTCGCTAGAATGCCAACACAAAAGTCCTCCACGAAACATACAGTTTATCGTCGATGGAATCGGTAGTCGCCAGAAACACTTCATTGACCCGGGTTTTGTCCCAATAGATCGGTCTCTTTCCGCAGGACGACCCACCAAAAGCGCCACACAAAACACGAACTCCGTAGCTCCAGCAACTACCCCCATGAGTCTCCGAGAAAATATGCACTCGTGAACCAAAAAGGCACACCAGTCAATTCAGTGCCACGCACTCACTTAGTAGCAGGGCGACGGAACCATGCTCTACCAATCCAACATGAGAAAAATGCAAATGCAAACAGTAGCCACAAGCGTAAACACCCAAAGGCCTTAACAGTTTAAATGCCTATCCGGCATGTTTTTGTCAAGGATTCGCAGCCATATGTTAGAACTGGTTCTATGTAACGAAAGAGGAATAAAGAAGAGAAGAATAAAATAGAGGTAACAGTAACAATTATATTTTTATGGGTGAATATATAGCGGCACAATTTTCATAAAAATATAACATAGAAAAACCATGTACCGAAGTAGAAACGCGGTATATTTCTTTGATGTGATAGGGCCTTAAATAGGTCTGAGTGCGGATGGATACAAATCCGTCTTTTCCTTTCTTATCGGACAACGAACGCAGACGTTCAACCCTCGCCCGACCCCACTCTAACATTATCAGCGTTGCCCCCTATCAACTATGCTAACCTGCCTGCCAGGTATATTATTCATAGCTTAATATGTAGTCGCAAAGCTTCCCTGGTCACATGTAACAAACTTAAGGGAATGAACTACAGCAAGAGCTGGAACTAGAGAGGTTAAAGTAATGTATCAGAATGCAGACAACCCAATCAAAAGCACAGTTTCACAAGATAAAGAATGTCAGTGCAATATATCTTTATAAATTGATTTGAGAAAGACAGTTCTTGAGGACAATCTGCAGATTTGTAAGTTATTGTGTGGGGGATGCAGAGATGTGGTTTCAATGAAGAGTGATGACAACAGCATGGGCGGATAAAATGCGTTGTGATATATTTGGACCGAAGTGAACTCAAAAAGAACTGGTTACCCGCATCAGAAGAGAACAATCCACATAAGTGGGGCACTTCATGAGAAAGGGAATCTCGAGTACGTCGTGACAAAGGGAAGAATGGAGGGGAGGAGAAACAGGGGCGCAGCAAGATAAACGATGCTGAACGGTTTAGCATCATGGTGGGAAATCTGTATTTAACGATTTGCAGTACACGAGACAGAAGGTTATGGATAGACATGATAACCAACGCCACACGGCATGGACTATATTGCGGTAAATAAGACAGCAGCAAGTGTCTGAAACAGAAGAATGTTCAAATGTATACATTACTAACCGGGTGTCTCGATTGTCCACAATACACCTTTTGAGAAAAGTCTCCAGATTGAGTCTCTAGCTTCCATTTGTTCAATAGCATGCCACCGTATGAAGCACTAGTAAGAATTTCATTCCTTTCCCAGAAATGCACAAAAATAGGGCCCTTGATATCCTAAAAGTCATCATGACTTTTCCAGCGTATTCTTGCGTCTTGAATATTTAACTTAACAGGAGACAGTGAGTGTTTCTATTGCATCTTTTCATTCATACAATCTGCCATGACTCAGGAAACAGTCTCCATTCTGAACCATCAATCGTATGTAGATTTCTCAAGGTTTGACACCCCTCTAACCACACAATACACGAATAACGTCTCACTGCTCTTACACGGTGCAAGTCGATAGTCGGACAGCCATTTAAATCGCTGTTGCGATTACCAAATGGCTGCCCCACCTCACAACCCATATAACGAGTATTGCTTAAGAACCAATTTGTGTCCAGAAATAAGATTTTCCGTTGTCCTGATCTCTCCCATCGCTTCATAAGCTGTTACTTAATGACTTTCTGTGCGTACAGTGGATATACTACGTGCTCTGAGCTTTGAGGTCCTGAAACATGCAGCCTACAGTCCAGACTTGGCGCCATATGACTTTCACTAGAATGAAACCTTGAAAGAACATTTGCGTGGTCAGAGGTCTGAACAAAACAATGAGATAATGGCTGCAGTGTAAAATTGGTTTGATGTCACACACAACAACCTTTGCCTAGAAGACATCAACAAAATGACAAGAAAGACAAGGTGGAGGCTTTCAAGCGATGTGCTGCAGAGGTCAAGACAGTAAAATGGGAATGTTTTATGAAGGAGGTTGGAGGTGATAGAACACTGCATAAATTCTGGAAACTATACAGACAAATGCAAAGAAAAGATCGGCCTATGACAGTAGGAACAATTTATAAAGGGGATGGGGTACGCGTGATAACAGACAAGGAGAAAGGGGAGGCGTTTCTCCAGAGATTTTTAGAGCAGACCAATCACAGTGATGCGGATACCAGGGATGCAGTTAGAGTGGAATTATCTGGCACAATAGATAATATGCCTTACGAAGACATCATACTGATTGAAGATGTTAAACATAGTTTGCAAAAGGCAAAAGACACGGCACCAGGGCCTGATGGTGTCAGGTATGGCCACATGAAGGCTTTGAGCGATGTAGACCTGAAGGAGATGGCCGGCTGCTTTAATCAGAGCATTAGGACAGCATCAGTACCGCAGGATTGGTTACATAGCTATCTCATCCCTCTCCCAAAACCATACAAGGATCATTCAAAGCTTGGCGGCTTTAGGATCATCACCCTTCAAAATACATTTGGGAAGGTTTTAGAGAAGATAGTCGCTGTTAAGCTGCAGGATTTTTTGGAAAGGGGGAAGCTTCTTACAAGAGGCCTGGGGAGATACAGGCCAGGAAAAGACACCTTTGCCTTTGACGTTTATGAGGGGTTCCAGAGTAGACAGGAAACGATGGCGGCAGCGCTTGATCTCGAGGATGCGTACAATAGAGTTCGCTATGATATTTTGATGACCGCACTTATGGAGAAGGGGGTCAATCCCTGGGTAGTGAACTGGATAGCGGCCGTCCTGCATTCTCGTCAGGTTGCTCTCCGTCTGGGCGCATGGACCTCAGAGCCACATATTTTAACCCCGGGACTGCCACAGGGATCTGCAATCTCACCGGTGCTCTTTAATGTGTATACGAGCAAGATTGCATACCTAGAAGCATCAGGGGTTGGAAGGATTCTAACATTTGCAGATGATATTCTTGCATACAGGCAGGGGAGAAATATGGATCAAACAGCCCAGGAGCTACAGGTGACAGTAGACAAAGTGATTGGCTGGTGCACTGAAATGAGTTCTGTCATCAACCCGGAAAAGGCGGCTGTGTTGTGGTGCTCTCTGGACAACAGGATTGTGAGAGACGATGCCCCAAGCCTCACGATAGATTGTAGAAGCGTCAACAGAGAGAACAAACTGAAGTATCTGGGAATCACATTTGACAGGAGTCTGTTCTTCAAGGACCATGTGGAGACGGTTGTGACAAGATCTCAAAAGGGACTCAATGCACTTAAAATTATGGCTGCAATGGACACAGAGCAGAGAATGCTCTTCACACTATACCAGCACTTGATCCTCTCAGTGATTGATTATGGACTAGGACTGCTCACTGTCTCAAAGAGTCAGCTGGTGAAATTAGAGCGCATACAGAATGAAGCTATGCGGGTCATTCTGGGATGCACCAGAGACACTCCAGTAGTGTGTATGCGTTACATCCTTGGTCTGCCTACTGTTGCTGGTAGGCACAAGGTGATGCAAGCGAAGGCATACCTCAGAGTAGCTGCAGACACAGATCACCCATTGCATGAGGCGCTGGACGTAGTTAAGGGTCAGAGATTGATAAGAGGGAAATCATGGATGGCTCAGACGGAGGATACGATCAGACAGGTGTGCCCCTTGGAGAACATTAGGCGAGGAGAGGAGTGGGTCAGAGTGCCAGCCGCGCAGTCAGACTTGTGCAGAGTTATCATCACATTGAGCCGGGAGTGCAGGGAGTGGCCAGCAGGGGCCACGGAAGTGGAAATTCAGCAACTAATTCAGGAAAATTCTCGCCCGGGTGATGTGATTATCTACACGGATGGGTCGGTGTTGAGAGGTAGGAGAAGTGCTTGGGGGTTCTTGGCAAAAACTAATGGTCGGCGTTTGGTGCAGGAGAGCCTGGCGTATGATGACACTACATCTAGCTTAAAAATGGAGGTGGAGGCGGTCAGTGCAGCTTTCCGCTGGATAGAAAACACGATACATACACATATTGTGATTGTAACTGACTCAGAAAGCATGCTGAGTAGGGTGAGAACAGGCAAGCTTCGTGCAGAGTGGCTTGCTTCGCTTCGGAGGTCACGGGTAGCAAGCATCACCTGGATCTTTTCTCCTGGGCATGCCGGTGTGCTGGGGAATGAACTGGCAGACAGATTGGCTGGCTCGGCAGAACTTGGTGGAGTATTGAGGCATGACAAGGCAGATGTGGTTGCGGCCTTGTGGGAGCACGTGTACACCTCGGAGGAGCAAATGGATCACCATAGTCTGGTTAGAATGAGGCAGCGAGGAGTGACGAGGGGATCTGGCCGACGCTCGACGCTCAGAGGAAAGGCGAGACGGACATATAATCAGATTGCTACTGGAACTATTAGTGTTGGAACTCTTCGCTGGTTGCTGAGGATGGGGACGGAGCGCTTATGGGAATGTCCCGAATGCTGTGATGTCGGTTCCTAGATCAATCAATCAATCAATCAAACATCAACAAGCTAGTAGACAGGTGAATCAAGTGTGTTGATGGGGAGGGGGTGGGGGTGGCGTTACATTGAGAAATCACACACACACCATTTCTTGTTTACACTATTGTATAAAAGGTATTCGTAACATTCTTTTTAATAAACGACTTTTTCTGGTATATATAATCTATTTAAAATTAACCCAAGAGAAAATCCCTTCTAGGAAAAATGACCAGCAGCAAATTATTGTACCACATCTCAAATGCTTTTGAAATATTGCCCCCCCCCCCCCCCCCACCACAACCACCTCCCCAATTTTGGCTTCTATTCTTATAAAATTTAATTTGCAAATTTAACTTCTTGTACTTCCTTAGAGACCTTTTACTAAATAGCAACTACTCACGTGGTTGTATGTTTATACAAATGACTTGTATGGATATCCTGCTACATTCTATATGAAAATTACTGTCTCCAAGAGGCTGCACCCGTTTCATGAACCATCATAATACGCCAGATAGCAACAGCATTACTGCACTGTTTTCTGTTGACTGATACAATACGATTGCACTTTGTGCGGCTACATTACACATTGCAAAACAATCCTCATTGCATATGTATTATTTACTTTTTTTTTTAAATTTGGCGTGTCTTGGAGGACTGATACTTAAAGGACCGTGAGACGGGGCCGAGCACTGGCTAGCTGGCGTGCCTGCCTCCCGGTGGCCATGTGTTCGAATCTCCCTTGAGGCGTGGAATTTTACCCCATATGGGCTGCCAGGTTCAGCTAACCTTGAATGTGTAGGAGAACATTTTCATGTACAAATTAAAAAGAAATAAAAAAGACGTCATTGGCTAGACGCTAGCCTTACTGCTCCATGGTCACGGGTTTGAGTCTGCATCGAGAGATATTTTTTAAAATGTCATAGGCATAGGTCGACCCAGCCTAAAATGGGTACATGGAAATGTCTGGGAAATGTCGGGAAAATGTCTGGGAAATGTCGGGAAAATGTCTGGGAAATGTCGGGAAAATGTCTGGGAAATGTCGGGAAAATGTCTGGGAAATGTCTGGGAAATGTCGGGGAAATGTCGGGGAAATGTCTGGGAAATGTCGGGAAAATGTCTGGGAAATGTCGGGGAAATGTCAGGGAAATGTCGGGGAAATGTCTGAGAAATGTCGGGGAAATGTCTGAGAAATGTCGGGGAAATGTCTGAGAAATGTAGGGGGAAATGTCTGGGGAATGAAAGTTGATGGCGTCATATTGACCACGTCACCCCTGGACTGCTGACTGGTCTATACAAACATGGACCTAGCATCACATGTCCGATAGGTCGTAAGGCGGGTATAAAGAGTCCTTTACAAACTAAAGGCGACCTGCGTGATATAACGAGTCCTTTACAAACTAAAGGCGACCTGCGTGATATAACGAGTCCTTTACAAACTAAAGGCGACCTGCGTGATATAAAGAGTCCTTTACAAACTAAAGGCGACCTGCGTGATATAACGAGTCCTTTGCTTGCTAAAGGCGACCTGCGTGATATAAAGAGTCCTTTACATACTAATGACGACCTGCGTGATATAAAGGGTCCTAAACTTGCTAAAGGCGACCTGCGTGATATAAAACACATCGCCCATTGAATGGTTAAAAATATAATGATAACAGCATATGCTCAATACGCCCAGTCGGATGAAAATGAGTCATTTACGTTACGTTAGATACTGAAAAGTCGCTTACCAAGGCTGTGTCGTTATCATCACCATGTACCAGTATGATCAGCATCGTCGATATTAGCTCGCCATCTCACACTGACACCAGAGTCTTGTGTCAGATCTCCAGACTTGCTGTGATTATGCCAGCTGTTCGAGTCAATATATATGTGTTAAAATGGTTGACACCCATCTGCTCTTTCACCATCGTGTGGCCAGTTATTACCAAGTTTTACAGTTGTTCTTCCTTATAACATACTCAAATAATCTTAACCGGCTTCGATTATTTTGTCTAATCATCTGTTATTTAAGGGATTGCCCTGCCATACACCACAAGGTACTACCTAGGCAGTAAATGACAGACAGACAATCCCATTTCTTTATTGTAATATTTGTCCGTTCATGGTTTATTTTGCCGTTCCCTCAGAAAATACAGCACGACTGCCATTAGACGTTCCCCAGCTTGTACAAGATGTATTTTTAATGACTGTGCAGTGTTTGGAAATATTGCCGATCCAAGTTTGTATTCACCGTCTGTAAAGTTCATGCAACATAATAGGTAAATACAAAACTTGGACCGACAATATTTCAAACACTGCACATTCATACAAAATACACCCTGTGCCTGTTTGTCCATGTCTCACATGCCCACTAAAGGCACGTTTGTGAAATTGCCAGGAGGCTATCGGACGTCCGAAGTGATTAATCACAAACGCGGCTGGTCACGTGACGTTTACTATCGCTATACATTCGAGGAACACAAACTGGCATATGGTGGGTGGCCAATTCATGTATTAATTACAGATATACACATACAATAGAAGGCAGTAATATAACAAAGAAGGCAAGCAAGTGCTGTTGTGTATTGTATTTATTGAAAGAAAGAATCATATAATTGAATGTGTTGTCGATCATCCGGTTGAGTGTGTGGTGGACTGCTAGACCGATGGATGGATGTAATTCACGTTTCAGGGCCCCGTCTGTGAATAACGTCTCCATTCGACGTCTGCGTTCTTCGTTCGCTAAACGAAAAGTCTAGCCACCTATTTGCTCGTGCATTAAGGCCTATAAACGTAGTACGTATTGTTCTAGTACGTATAGACCCATAACAGAATCCTGCTTTAGGACTTCTTTATGTCTCTCACAAGCATACAGCTGTATTAGCATTATACGTTCTTTAACAATCTCCTTCTGAGATCATGTTACTTGTATGATTTCCAAATATCCAAAGGTTACATTTGGTGTGAAGTGACAAGAGCCTTGGTAGTGTAGTAGCAAGATGTTCACCTGCCTGCCAGGTGGTCCTGGGTCCCATTCAGCATAAGACTGATTTGAATTTTAAAATTGACATAGACTCTCCGCCTCAAATAAGTACCACCAAAAGTGTTGGGAAGTAAAGGTGGTCGGCTATATACTGACCATATCGCCCACCGAGTGCTGATTGGTCTATACAAATATGGGTTTAGCACAGTAGGCCCAATGGGCATAAAAGCATGTAAAATAGCCCCTTACGTGGCTTCATCACTAACAAGGTCTGTAAAAGGGGTCTCCGTGGCGAAGTGGTCAAGCCGTCTGACTAAGGCTCCGAAGGTTGTGGGTTCGATTCTGGGCCACCTTCTTCTGTTCACGAGTGCATTTTTTTTTCGGAGACTCTTGGGGGTAGTCGCTGGAGCTATGGAGTTCAGGCTTTGTGCGACGCTTTCGGCGGTAAGCTGCGGAAAGAGACTGAGCCATATGGGATAAAAATCCGGTGCAATAAAATCGACCCTGTCGACTTTAAAGCGACTTTTTTAAGGTCGGTATTCAATCTCCGATACATGCACATTCTTTCACCTTACGGGAATTAGAACCAGGGTCTCCAAGCTGCGAGAGCGGTACTCTGTCTTCTTGTCCCTTGGCCATACTATGGATTGGAGCACAGGACCTCAATCAACTCACGCCAAGCTGTAAATTCTTGTACTATCTCCTGCACCGTCCACTCTTCCTTCCCCCGTCCCTTCATTGTATTAATCTTTGTCTCAAATCCTTTCTCAATGTGATTTAAGTCTCCCTCTTTATCGTTTGCCTTCTTTGTTCCAGAGAAAGACCTTTCTAGTTATCCTATTATCAAGTCTTTTCAATGTCTCCCATCTTGCGCTTGCATCTTTGATCACCACTTGATTCAATGGTATTTATTGGGTTCTCTCCGCCAGCTCTACGTTGGTGAAGTTGTCGCACTATTTTAGTTACTGTCTACGCAGACATTAATCAATTAATGATTTTAGTTTAGTAGTGATTGTTTTCGTCGTATACTGACGAAATACTGATTTAACTTTAGACTTATATTTTATAAATTAGGTGATAAGTGTAATTTCTTTTCACTTCCGCTAATTTTCTTTTGCTGTTAAAGCTCTTCTATCCTTTCGTATCCTTATTTTAATATCTTTATGTGTTCCAGAAGTATTGGTGTTACCTTTCCTCTAGAGCAGTGGTTCCCAAGCTTTTCAAGCAGAGTGCCATATCTACTATTTTCGACAGTTAAGCGGGCCACAACGTTATAAAATTATAAACGTTGTGCAATATCATTCTTTCCTTTCTTAACTTTCATCAACAAAATTCTAAAACCTTAAAGGCAGTCAGTGCCAGTACTACACTGCGGTCATTTTTTAGTTTAAAATCAAAAGTTCATTTAACAATAAATTTTAAATCAGTTTCAAAAATCGCTATTAATGTAATTAATTTACAATTGTAACTGTTCTTCGTAATCAGTTACTTAAGTTAAGATGCCAGTTTATCAATGTCTGGGCACAAATCTGCCGTGCCCAAAGTCAAAAGCGCAGCTAGGTTACTGTCGGTGAGTCTGGAACTTATCTTGTTTTTTATAACAGCCATTGCGAAAAATGACTGCTCGCATCTGTAAGTTGAACCAAAACGACAAATGTATCTCTGGGCAAATGAACGCAAGTGTTCAAATTGTTCGACAGACAATAGTCGCCAGAATGAAATCGTATGATCAGCTGAAGGTTGCGAACTGAACAGGCGCATTCGAGAATATCTGAACATAACAACCACGAGCAGAGTAAATTATCACACGCTGACGAGGCGCTCGGAGTGCATTTTTTGAAATTATTAAAATATATTATTTTAAATAACGAGGCCTCGCGTGCCACTTACTAACAGCTGGCGGGCCACAAGTGGTCCGCGGGCCGTGGTTTGGGAACCTCTGCTCTAGAGTAAACTAGATGGGGGGGGGGGAGAGAGAGAGAGAGAGAGAGAGAGAGAGAGAGGGGGAGGGAGGGAGGGAGGGAGAGCGAGATATTATACTGCTTGTTCTACATATGACAATTCAGCCCAGTCTTTGTGCTATAGAGATGTATATATAACTCCATCCATGGTCTGGTTGTAGTTTTGCCTTTTGTAAAGCACGATGTAAGAAACTGTCAAGACAACAAGGTGCCATTATAGTATAGGAGGTGTTCCGACATCTTTGTCTACATATCAACCCAAAATAGGTGTATGACTCTACCTCTTGGAGTGAGATTTCACGAAAGGAGGCATACTGTTATTATTTGCTTGGATTATATTTATGATCGTAGTCTATCACATGTGAGAAAGTAATGGCAAACTACTGAACGGTAATTTGCAAAGTAAATCACAAACAGTCAAAAAAGTGGTAGCATAAGAATTGTAGTAGACGTGTAGTTGTTGTAGTAGCAGTAGTAGTAAAACACTAGTAGAAGCATCTACGGTGGTACTAACAGTAGTAGCAGTATCAGCAGCAGCAGCAGCAGCAGCAGTAGCATTAACAATACTTTGGGTTCAATAACAACTTGAAGAATACTATAGCATAGCCATGCACCAGCCAGTACCGGGGATTATCCACACAGAGCCGAATGTCAAAGTGAATGGTCACAGGTGTTTAGGACAAATTCACCTATCTTGGCAGCACTGTGTCACAAGCTGCCACAATTGATGACGAAGTGAATGCAAGAATCTCCAAGGCCAGCGCGGCCTTTGGCAGACTGTACAAGAATGTGTGGGACAGAAATGGAATAAGCCTGCAAACAAAGCTGAAAGTCTACAAAGCAGTCGTATCATCCACACTGCTATATGCTTGCGAAACCTGGACTGTTTACCAGCGACACGCCAGAAAAGTAAACAACATCCTCACAGTCTGCCTTAAGAAGCTATTGAAGATTAAAGGGCAAGACAAGATCCAAGACACTGAAGTCCTAGGAAGAGCGTCCATGCCCAGTATCCATACTCTGCTAGTGAAGAATCAGCTTCGCTGGGCTGATAAATTGACTTGCATGCCAGATCACAGGCTCCCTAAATGAATTATTTTGCGGCGAGCTGCGTTGTGGTAAACGCTCCCAAGGAGGCCAGAGGAAACGATTTAAAGACACTCTGAAGATCTCACTAAAAGCTTTTGGAATTAATCACGACACTTGGAAAACCGCTGCCAAAGACTTAAATTCGTGGCGTACATCATTAGCGCAAGGGCGTAGTCACTTGTGAGCAACTAGGACTGCAAGAGCTGTGAAAAACAACAACAAACAAACAAACACAGACTGGACAGAAAAACTACTGCAAGAGATCCTCCTCCCGAAACGTCAAACATTTTTTGCCCACATTGTCAAAGAATATTTCGAGCCAAAGTAGGCCTTACCAGCCATCTTAGAACTCACAGCTGCAAACTTTCAACCCCACTCGATGAAATGAATGGTCATCATCATTCTTGATGGACAAACACCAACAATAGTAGTACTAGTAGTAGTAGTAATAGTAGTAGTAGTAGTAGTATAAGTAGTAGTAGTAGTAGTAGTAGTAGTAGTAGTAGTAGTAGTAGTAGTAGTAGTAGTAGTAGTAGTAGTAGTAGTAGTAGTAGTAGTAGTAGCAGTTGTAGTAGTAGTAGTAGTAGCAGCAGCAGCAGCAGCAGTAGTAGTAGTAGTAGTAGTAGTAGTAGTAGTAGTAGTAGTAGTAGTAGTAGTAGTAGTAGTAGTAGTAGTAGTAGTAGTAGTAGTAGTAGTAGTAGTAGTAGTAGTAACAGCAGCAGCAGCTCGAGTTCTAAGTGAACAAACGCAATAAATACAAAAGATATTTCTGTGTATCACATTTTATTAGAAGGTAAAACATTGTCAGGATTACAAGTTTAACACGTCGTGCACCAAATAAAATCCATAATTTGTTCAAGAAGGTGAGTCAAACAATGGGAATCATATTCACGTGTAACTAATCAAATTAGGGAGAAATAACAGTCTCGTGTGATGCAAAATAGACATGTTGTCAAACAAGAAAGCATGCAAGGTGATCAGAGAAATAACATTGGAAAATGATTCATATTATTGAACAAGCATTGTTTTTCTTAATTTGAAAATGTGAAGATTATGTACAGTAAATTGATAGAGGCGTATGATAATTTTCCCAGATTGTTGTCAAATTTGAAACACTTGTTTTATTTTTTGTTTTCTCTCCTTGTTCAACAATTTGATGTATTTATAAAATGGTTAAACGTTGCGATTTAATTTTAATGTTAAATTTCTTAATAAATAGCAATAACAAGACATAACTTTAATATTTTGGTTATATTTATAACTTTAATAACAAAGACAGGATTTACTTACTTAAAGTACCAACTAATACTATTTCATTCATAGAAAGAGAAATAGAGAATAGTGGAATAAATATATACAAAGATTGGAAGAATAAAGAAACATAATTGTAAGATAATAGAAATATATAGAAAAAGAACATAAAACAAATATATTTGTAAAGCTTTGCTTTCGTTAAAATGTATTTATTTGTTTTAATAGCATCATATTTATGAATGTACTATATAGGGGCCGGCTCCGTGGCGAACTGGTTACTGGTGCAGTTCGTAATCCCGCATACCCGCGATCGAAATACAGCTGCGGGCGATTTGGCAGCAGACCTCCTTGCGTTGGGTTGTTACGAAATGGTTTGGGTGCCGGTCGTTCAGAAAGCAATGTCAAACTACTGAACGTAAACTTGCTAAGATATCATAACAACAAAAAAATGTTGGTGTTGATTGCGACGTCCTGTAAAGGATATGCAACCAACTTAAATATATAGGGTGTACTGTTAATGACTGTGGATTTTTGAAAATTTGCCGTTCCAAGTTTTGTATTAACCGTGTATTACGTCATGGTTCAAGCGCCATTTAAACGGTAGTTCAGAATGTTACTTCTACAGGCAAATGTTTTAGTAATTGATCTCAGGTACGATGGTGTTAGCAGGTCTCTCTGGTCTAGAGGTTACACGACTTTCTCCGTAATCTCGTATACTCTCGTAAGTAACGTGACGTTGCGAGAAAATTGGTAGAGGTTCTCTTCTCGTCGGTAACTTACGGGGTATTTGAGCCGGTCGCTCAGAAAGCAATGGTAAACTACTGAGAGTAATCTTGCCAAGAAATCAACAATCAGCTGAAAGATGCTGATGTTGACAGCGATGTCCTGTAAAGGATATGGAAACATTTTTTTTTTTACAATGGTGTTAACTACTGAAGAAAGAGTATTTTTGGTGGGACACGAAAAATCGTGTCCACACTTGCCAAATAAACCATGATAGATATTTCCAACACCTTTTGTGAATAGAGCTATAATGTGGAAAACTTTACCGAAAATAAGACACACTGTAGCAGTATATGTTGCATGAACCCCACAGACAGTGAATACAAAACTCGGAACGGCAATATTTTCAAAATAACTGCAGTGATTAAAAATATACCCCGTTCTATAAGGTTTCATAATCTCCTGACATACTGAGTCGAGGGTATGAAATCAGCTGCTGGCGATTCGGAATCAGACCACTTAGCATCGATTTCGATGTTGTGAGGCGTCCTTAATTCATAAAGCCATGGCAACTGAACTAAACTTACCTAGTTAATCACAGGGATCCAATAAAAGCGTTGAATAATTGTGACGCCCTGTAAAGAACACGAGATTAACTTCCAACTATATTACATACATTGTTTCATATATCTAGGATTATTATAAAAGATAAAGTATGATGTATGAATGTTGTATAACCAACATTCTAAAGCCATAAAACCAACCGGCACATCAATTAAACGGCAGAAGTATCAAGATAAGCATGTGGTGTGTACAATTTCACGGACAGAAAGAGAAAAACCACTGTGACAAGCAATATGACCCACGCTGTGACCAACAAAGGCACTCATACCATTGTAGGAAAACGAACGCAAAGCGGCCTGCTTCCAAATCGCCCGCAGCTGTATCGAACAAAGTATGCATTAGTAACTCCGTCGCCACAGAGCACGGCAGGTTCGAACAGATAATCGTAAGTTAAGTTACCTTTTATGCGCGATGAGGCGAATTGGGTCTATGATGCGTGTTATATATTTTGTATAGATCAGACTAAATGGGCCACGTGGTCAATATCATGTCGGCAGTCTTTACTACAACGTGACTTGACTTCAACATGACTTGACTTCAACATGACTTGACTTCAACATAATGATAAGTCAACATGACTTTAATTCAACGTGACTTGACTTCAACATGACTTGACTTCAACATTACTTTACTTCAACATAATGATAAGTCAACATGACTTTAATTCAACGTGACTTGACTTCAACATGACTTGACTTCAACACGACTTTACTTCAACATAATGATAAGTCAACATGACTTTAATTCAACATGACTTGACTTCAACATGACTTTACTTCAACATGACTTTACTTCAACACGACTTTACTTCAACATAATGATAAGTCAACATGAATTTAATTCAACATGACTTGACTTCAACAAAATTTTACTTCAACGTGACTTTACTTCGAAAAGATTTTACTTCTACGTGACTTTACTTCAAAATGACTTTACTTCAACATGAATTTACTTAACATGACTTAACTTTAACATGACTTTACTTGAACATGAATTTAATTCACCACAATTTACTTCAACATGTCTTTACCTCAGCATGACTTTACTGCAACATAACTTTATATCAACGTAATTTTACCCCAACACGACTTTACTTCAACATGATTTTACTTCAATATGACTTAACTTGAGGAGCGGCTGGCCGAGTGGCAAGAACGCCGGACTCTCATTCGGGAGACCCGGGTTCGATCCCTCGGTAAAGTGTGGAATTTTTTTCTGTCGGGGGCAAAAAGAAAATTCTAACCTGCGCAGTTCGCGGCATCTGCACTAGCCAGGCGGCCTTAATTCCGCAGACTCAAACACCCCTCTGCAATACACCGCAAGGAACTATATTGGCAGTAAACGACAGTTTTTTTTAATGATTGATTGATTTAGGAACCGACATCACAGCATTCGGGACATTCCCATAAGCGCTCCGTCCCCATCCTCAGCAGCTAGCGACTTTTAATGACTTTACATCAACATGACTTTACGTCTATATGACGTTTCCTCAACATGACTTTACATCAACATAACTGTACTTCAACATGACTTTACGTCAATATGACTTTACATCAACATGGCTTTACGTCATCATAACTTTACTTCAAAATGATTTTATGTCAATATGACTTTACTTCAACATGACTTTACATCAAAATAGCTGTAATTCAACATGACCTTACGTCAATATGACTTTACATCAACATGACTTTACATCAATATAACTTTGCTTCAACATTGCTTTACATCAACGCACGCTGTTATCCACAGGGAGCTCTCAGCGAAACCACACGCGGTCCCGAACACATCACACACCTGAACCCTCTCCTGAAGACCTGGGAAACCACACGCTGTCCCGAACACATCACACACCTGAACCCTCTCCTGAAGACCTGGGAAACCACACGCTGTCCCGAACACGTCACACACCTGAACCCTCTCCTGAAGACCTGAGAAACCACACGCTGTCCCGAACACGTCACACACCTGAACCCTCTCCTGAAGACCTGGTGGTCATGGCATCGAATACACATCGGCGTTGGTTTCAACTCTGACCCGGACTCCCAGGTCAGTCCAGCGTGACGTGGCTACGATGACATGTTTTCGGAAGTAAAGCAGGACGATTGGTCTATTATAAATATGATCAATCACCACATGCCTAATACGTCTTAGGTCGGGTAATAGGACTCTTTGCTTAAACTCACCAACATGAACAGAACTACTTGCCCATATCCCACAGTCTTGAATTCCAGAAATGAAATTTAATGAACTACTCTGACACAATAGCTTAATGATCTGGCTTCACTGACGGCACTGTCCTCCTGTCTCACATACGAAATCTGATGCAAGATAAACTATCAACGCAAGATGGGAGGTCACAACTACTGGGTTTAAACATTCATAGGGTAACGACAAAGTTAATAAGAATAAAATCAAGCAAATGATAATCTGATCTCTTCTCATCTCATCGTGTTCCTCTTGTACCTTGCGGTGTCTTTTAAAGTTAGTTGCATATCCTTAACGGACGTAGCAGTCAACCCAGCATTTTTTTGGCTGTTGATGACTCCTGGGCAATTTTACGTTCAGCAGTCTGCCATTACTTTCTGAACGACCTGCACCCATACCATTTCATAAAAAATATAACGCAGCTGTGTTTCGAACTCGGTATACGGGATTACAAACGTGAGGCATTGTTTACGTGGTCAGCCTCTTCTTCTACTTCCATTTAGTCTGTACATTATTGCTTGTTGTGGTATCCTGTTAGTTAATCAGTCCGAATATGCTTCTTTATTTTTTATTATTTCTTCAAACAGAAAATAAAAAATCCCTTGCCAGCTTGCTAGACCAGTGGCAGGTTTATGACATTAAAATCTAACAAAGGGGAGTCCGCACCCCTCTGGCGAGCCAGAGCCTCTTTGGCCCATGACCTCGCGGTCATGGTTTCCCGGTCTACACCTCGGGGATATGAGGTTGACTTGTGTAGTCTGCGGGCATCGGCAGGGTAATAATTTTAAATTTTCACCAGGGATAGACTAGCCAATCCTAACCCTACAGGCTGCATGGCCAGGTGTAATCCACACCTTGTAGACAATCTGATTATCCTGGTGAAAGTTCAGTTCAAGAGACGGAATCGTACACCTATTAAGTTAGGAATGTAGACAAAGAGGTGGAACAGATAAAGATATCAGAATAAGAATACAGAAGGCTGAATGAGCTTTCATAGCACAAGGGAATATGTGAAAGGAAAAGTAAATTAAGCTAAGCATCAAATTGAGAATATTCAATTCAACCTTTAAATCAACACTGCTGTATGGATCAGAAACATGAGGAGGAACTAAAGCGATTACAAATAAACTACAACATTCAATAACTGGTGCCAGTGCACACACAAAAAAATAAAAAAATAAAAAAATAAAAATAAAATAAAACGGCATGACAGAATCACCAATGTTGAGCTCATGGAGAGAACTAGACAAATACCAGTGAACCAACAGTTAAAGAAAACACACTGGGGCGGAATCGGACGCAGTGAGAAACCCAGGGAATAGCATAACTAGAAAGGTCTTTGTCTGGAACGGACGGAGCTGTATAGGATAGCTAAAGACAGGGGAGCTTGGAGTGAATTGGTTGGTAGGAAATGCCCCAATGGGGGAATCATCATCATCATCATCATCAAGTGCCATGCCCTCTGGCGTAGGCATTAATGCCTTTCCTCAGATCTCGGTCTTTGGTTGTCTAGATAAACTCTGCTGATGATATTCCTAAATGCCACCGTCTAAACCCGTCCAGCATCACTCCTCTTAGTCTGCCCCTGCCTCTCTTCCCCTCGATCTTTCCAGTTGTAACGAAGTTCTCCATAGCCTCTCTTCTCATCACATGACCAAAGAAAGCTGCTTGTCTGTTCCTTATTGTTGTGAATAATGTTCTAGTTTCATTAGCCTCTTTCAGACAGTCGTTGTTAGTTACTTTGGCACTCCAAGGAAGGAATTCGCAATATTCGTCGCAGGAACCACATAACTATTGCTTCCAAGTTCTTCCTAATTTGTTACTTTGCATTCCAAGATTCATTGCCATACAGCAATACAGGTTCTTTAGAGCACTATATCACTCTCGTGCTTACATTCAATGATAGTGACATATTGCATATGATACTCTTCATTTTCTGAAATGTAGCTTTTGCTTACCCTAATATTGTCTTAATCTATGTTGTGCATCTTCCATCTGATGTTATAAATACTCTTAGGTATTTAAAACTATCCACTTGGTTAAGAAGTTTCCCTTCTATTTCTATTGCACATTTTGGTGTCACCTTTTTCTTTGATATCACCATTGTTACTGTTTTCTTGATTTTCAAGGAAAGTCCTTTCTTTGCACTCTCTGTTACTACAATATTCAATAATTGTAGATCTGATGAATTATCCGCAACCAATACTGTGTCATCTGCATAGCGTATATTGTTTATATTATAACCTCCGATTAGTATTACTTGCTTCTC
Source organism: Cepaea hortensis (assembly GCA_963921405.1). Taxonomy (NCBI): domain Eukaryota; kingdom Metazoa; phylum Mollusca; class Gastropoda; order Stylommatophora; family Helicidae; genus Cepaea; species Cepaea hortensis. Next base: position 131,358,246 of record OY992880.1, on the reverse strand, counting down.
TTCGATCTCTCTCATTATTATTTCGCTATAGAGGGAAACCGGTCTCTATGGCTAAGGGCTTGCGAACGCGGTTTGTGAGCCCGTATACCCGGGTTCGAAACACAGCGGTTCTGGTATTTTCAAAAAAGGTATAGGAGCCGGGCGTTCAGAAAGCAATGGCAAACTACTTAACGTAAAAATTTGCCCAGGAATCACGAACAGCGAAAACGCTGGGGTTGACTGCTACGTCCTGTGAAGGAAATGCAACTTAATTATTATATATTATATAGAGGGAAAATAGATCTGGTGACAAGACACATCCCTGTCGTACTCCTAGCTTCATTTGTTTATAATTGCTATCTTTATTTCCCATTTTAATTGCTGCTACTTGGTTGCAGTAAATATTCTTTATTATTCTGAGATCTTTCCCATCAAAGCTGATATCTTCAAACATTTTAATAAGTTTTTCATGTTTTATTGTATCAAATTCCTTAATATAATCTATAAAGCACAAATATATGTCTTTCTGTGTCTCTATTGATCTTTCTACTAGTGTCCGTAATGTATATATTGCATTGTTTGTACCCTTCCCTTTCACAAATCTATACTGGTCTTCACCAATTTCTATTTTTATTTTCTGTCTTGCTCTTCTCATTATAATTCTGAGTAGAAGCTTAGTGACATGGTTTATGAGATTAATTATACGAAAATCTTCGCATTCAATTGCGCCTGGTCTTTTTAGTATAGCTATAAATACCGATTTCAGAATATCACTCGGTAGATAGATATCCACTGCTGTAAATATCATTCAACATTTTAGTTAACGTATCTACTTCAAATTCTCCCAGTACTTTTAATTCTTATATCGTGATTCCATCAGGCCTGCTGTTTTTTCTTTCTTCTCGTGTTTAATGGCGTCAGCGATTTCTTCTTTTAGAATAGGTGGAACTTCTAAGTTACTTTCTTCTGTTAATTATTCCCTTTCTTCATCATATAATCCTCTTATATACTCTTCTTTATAGCATCTTCCTCCAATAATATCTTTCCTGTGTTTGATTTTAAACACCCTATATTTAGTCTTATTTTTCTTCCTGTCAACCCAAAGATTTATCTGTTCACATTGTGTGTTTCTTTAATATAATTTAATTCAATTTTCTTGCACTGCTGGTTTAACAAACTTTCTTTTGACTTCACACATTTATCTCTTATTTCTTTATTTATCTTAGCATATTCTTGTTTGTCATTTTTACTCTGTTTCCTGTTGGCCATCAACTTTAATATTTCTTCAGTCAACCATTTTTTCTGAGCTTTGTGGCTTCTCTCCGGTAATATTTTTTTTTCCTCGTTTGATGAATGGAGTCCCTTAACATTTCCCATTGTTTATTTATACTCTGTATTTTATCTATTGCATTGTACAAATTTTTTCAATGGGGGATAAAAGGTGAAATAAGAAGAAGATGAAGTCTAGAATTACTGTACCTATTTTATTGAAATCTCTAGCCTGGTACTGAACCGCGGACATGCACTTTAGTTGTCAAATGTGCAGTCGCACCACTGTACTGCACAGTGTCACTAGCAAGCAACATGTTCTTTGCAGAAGTCGACTTTCATAAAGTAAATAAAACAAAAGGGTAAAGAACCCCTTTGTAAGCCATTAGCGTTGTGGGCATATGGTGCAATCTCCATATGTTTATACCAGTAAGAACTTGTTGGGTAGTGTGGGTAATATTACGCCAGTTCCATCACAGACCTCCGGAACAAAAGAGCTCTTGTTCCCTAGTCAACTCCTTTGCCTCGTACATTGCAAGCCAATGGTGTCTTTAATGTCCGGTGTTGTCCGTCGTGTTGTCCACCTCTGCCTCTTGTTCCAGGCACTATGCCTTCCATTATTCTTCGGTAAAGTCTACGCCGGTCTCTCTGGCGAAGGATTTAACGATTTTCTGGGTAATCCCGTATATCCACGTGAGGAACACCGCTGAGCGAGATTTGGCAGCGGACTGCGTCGCGTTGGTTACTTACGGGGTATGTGAGCCGGTCGCTCAGAAAGCAATGGCTAACTACTGAACGTAATCTTGCCAAGAACATCAACAACAGCTGAAAAATGCTGGCGTTGACTGCAACGTCCTGTAAGGGATGTGCAACTTAAAAAAAAAATGTCTACTGTGTATATAGTATGGCACATGTTTCAATTTCCGAGACACGCCAGCATTTTCTTGATGATTAGATCATGTAGATTGTCAGTAATTTTCTTCTTGAAAACTTCATGTCCCTCCACAGATCTCGGTCTTTGTTGCTCTGGATCAACTCCGTTATTGGTATTACTCCAGGCCACTTTGTCAGTCTACAAATCATCATCAATATTAGTCTGCCTCTTTTCCCACTGATATTTCAAGTTCTCCAATGCTTCGCTTCTCATCACATTACCGAAATAAGCCGTTTGTCTATGTGAATATATATGTATATATATGTGAAAATAATGTGCGTTTGTTGTGAATATATTTTGAAAAAGTAAACAACAAATGTATCATTTATTTTTCATGTAGTTACCACAGCGTTTAATGCAATTCCTCAAGCACCGATAAAGTGCTTGGATTCCTGTCGAAAAAAAATGTTCTCTTGGGCGCGTTTGTAACCCCTCTGTTGTCACCATTCGGTTTGCTGGACTCGGTCGTGAAGAGTCTGCAACAGAAGTCACGCCGTTTTAAAACTTCCTACTCCGCTGATACATTTGCTGGTCTGATAGCATGCAGCACCATATTAAACCTTCATTCGCCGATGAATTGCTATAGGTTTTACCCCTTCCTAAAAAAAAGGATAACAGAACACTGTTTCCATTCGCTGCTTGTCAAAAGTGCGATGGCCATTTTTATTCTATCATTATGACGTCACAGTGTTTGTCTGCACCGTGATGCCACGTGCTTAACATTCTAGTCATCCTTAACAACAATATTGACATGTTACAAGACAACGGCATGGTTATTGTAATTTCTATCACACTTTTAAGGTTTACATTTGAATCCCCCTCTTATATAAACATTATTATTTTAACTATATAATCAAGTACCAACTGATAATGCCAGTATGGTTCGAAATTGTCCCTGTTTGGTAAAAAAATCTGCATCTAACGTATTATAGTTTCCTTTATTTAGTAGAACTATTTCTGTAGGTCTTTTCTTTGAAAAAGACACATTTCGAGACTTTTCCTGTAAAGTTACACATAATTTTGCTACATTCTCTCAAAATAAAGCCGTCAGTCTAAATAGCAGAAATTCCAAGCAAAGGATATCATAAAGAAAAGAAGTCATCGATAATTCAGCATCATAGTAAACTGAAGAATTCTACAGCAAGTCAACGATTTGAGGAATCTATTATTTAGCTGAGCGTTCGATTATCTACACTGCACATTGAACACCTCAGCTCATAAGTACTCGAAATCCCGTCCTCAATATCTCCCTCAGCGTGCATCGCTCAACGAGATATGTTCTGTCTATTTTACTGACTATTTTACGTTGCCCCTTATTCTTGTCTGACCTTGGCCCTTATCACTGGATATTTTTGCAGTCTGGTGAAGGTTGTAGATCCACAGCCATCATCTGATTCGTTTAGTCGTCCTGCCTCTCTGATGGCTTTCTTCGCTTTCCTTCATGGTCCCGGTATTACAAGGGTGGAGACCTTCATTGCCGTCTCTTACGACATGCTTGGCAGTTTGCAGTTATTCGTGACTTTCCCTTTGGGTTTTTGTCCACACCGGCGAAATAGGAGCCTGCGACAATAGACACATCGGAGAAGCCAGTGCTTGCTTGCTTGCTTGTGTTCGTTGGCTTGAGCCCTAACGCGAAGTCCTGTATGTCGGATGAAGGCATCCTGTTGTCCAACATCAGTGTGATGTCATACAGGACCTGAGTTTTGCGTGAGTATCCGTTGTCCCATGTCTGGCTTATTGGTGTGCAGACTTGTGGTTCCTCGCCGTACAGGCAGACACTCTCCGACTTCGGAGGAATCGTCGATCCTACTGACTTTAGCCAGGACCCCGAAGGGACCTGTTGCCCAGGACGCTCGACGAGGACGCGTCAATAGGTCTTGGCCAGTATATAACCCGGCTCTGGTGCTTTGGAAACACCTCTGCGTCCCGGAGAAGCAGTGAGAGTAAGGGAAGAACTATAGGCAAGATACGTTGTGGCCTGGAGATACGACCGTAATACTCAAGACAGGAAGCTGTCAACATACATAGAAACCAATGCCTTACAGCATGGTCATCATCATCATCATCATCATCATCATCATCATACATCACCATCATCATACATTATCACCATCATTATTCAGTGGCTTGTCAAGTGTATAACGTTTCCCCCATACATCTTTCGAAATGTATCCTTGTCATAAGCTGGATGACTTACTTATGATATTGACGTGTGCAAATTATCTTCCAAATATTAAATCTTTCTACGACGTTGTCTCTGTCTTCTCCGCTTCCTTGACCTGCCTCACTCCATAATTAGCTTTTCTAGGCATTCACGTCTCCTTTCTCTTCTTCTTACAGTCCATGCCTTTGACGTTAGTGATCATGTCTGTCCACACCCATTTCTCTTAATACGCTCAGAAAATTATGTTCTCTTCAATTTGATTTGTCTTAATATATTTTATATTATATTTTTTAATAGTCAGTTATCACTGACGTACCCCTGCACACCGCGTTCGAAACACAGCTGTGGTCGATTTGGCAACATACCGCCTTACGTTGGTTTTATTATGACATGGTATGAGTGCCGGTCGTTCAGAAAGCAATATCAAACTACCGAACTGAAACTTGCCCAGGAATCACAAACAGCACAAAAATGTTGGGATTGACTTCTAAGTACTCTAAAGGATATGCAACTTTGTGTTCAATGTATTGTTAATACTCTTCTTCAACACCTATATTAAAAGGCGCATGTGTGAGTATCAGCAGATTGATTACATGTGCAAGTGTCAGACCCGCATGTTGCCACAGCACACACACATGCTCATTCTCCTCAATTTTACTTGTCTCAATAACCTTTAATATTAATACGCTTCTCTAAGACCAATATGTAAACTGATTAGAGAAATTAGACGTAGACAGACACAATTTTTAGGACACGTTATGAGAAGAAATAAATTGGAGAACTTAGTGACAACTGGCAAGATTGAGAGGAACAGAACAAGAGGAAGGCAAAGAAGTAAATACCTGGATGGCTTGCCCTTGTGGTATGGTGGAGACAAGAACACAAAACTAATTCACGACACTGGTGATCGTGTGAGATGGCGAAACATGACATCCCATGATGATGATGATGATGAATACCTGTATTGAAAGTTGATTTATGGAGTGTCCCACTTCTATGTTGCCACAGCAAACAAGCATGTTCTCGGTGCTCTGATTTATTTGTTCTTTCTGTTTCAATTCATATAAATTATGTTCTGTTACATGTGACTAAACTATAGATAGGACATACTGCTTAAACCAACTGCTGAAATAGTCAAATGTCACCTAAACATGTGCTGCAGGAGTGTCCAAAATAGGCATCACATTAGTGTGACTGTTTGCCTAAATTTGAAGGGGATGTCAAAAGATTTTGCTCAAGATGACTGGTTGAGATTCCTACACGTGTCACAAAGATCGTGGGTTTCCGGGGCTAAGTGGTTAAGGCGCCTGCTTAGCTCTCCAAAAAACGTGGGTTTCCGTGGCGGAGTGGTTAAGATGCCTGTCTCGCGCCCCAAAGATAGTGGGTTTCCGTGGCAAAGTGGTTAATATGCCTGCCTCGCGCCCCAAAGATCGTTGGATTCCGTGGTTAAGAAGTGGTTAAGACGCCTGCATGCGCTTCACAGATCATATGTTTCCGTGGGGAAGTTGATAAGACGCCTGCTTAGCTCTCCAAAGATCGTGGGTTTCCGCGGCGAAGTAGTTAATACGCCTGCTTAGCTCCCCAAAGATCGTTGTTTTCCGTGGCGAAGTGGTTAAAACGCTTTACTCGCTCTCCAAAGATCGTGGGTTTAAGTGGCGAAGTGGTTAAGACACCTTACTCGCTTTCTAAAGATCGTGGGTTTCCTTGGCGAAGTGGTTAAGACGCCTGCTTAGCTCTCCAAAGATCGTGGGTTTCCGTGGCGAAGTATTTAAGACGCCTGCTTAGCTCTTCAAATATCGTGGGTTTCCGTGGCGAAGTAGTGAAGACGCCTGCACATGCCACAAAGATCGTGGGTTTCCGTGGCGAAATGGTTAAGACGCCTGCCTCGCACCCCAAAGATAGTGGGTTTCCGTGGCTAAGTGGTTAATACGCCTGCCTCGCACCCCAAAATTGTGGGCTTCCGTGGCGAAGTGGTTAAGACGCCTGCTTAGCTCTTCAAATATCGTGGGTTTCCGTGGCGAAGTGGTGAAGACGCCTGCACATGCCACAAAGATCGTGGGTTTCCGTGGCGAAATGGTTAAGGTGCTTGTCTTGCGCCCCAAAGATTGTGGGCTTCCGTGGCGAAGTAGTTAAGACGCCTGCTTAGCTCCCCAAAGATCGTGGGTTTCCGTGGCGAAGTGGTTAAGACGCCTGCATGTGCTCCAAAGATCGTGGACTTTAGTGGCGATGTGGTTAAAGCGCCTTACTTGCTGTCCAGAGATCGCGGGTTCGTTTCCTACCTCTATCATTATGTTCACGACTGTAATTATCTCGGAGACTCCTTGGGGGTCGTCGCTGTAAAAGAAGTACGTGCTAGGTGCGACGTTTTGGCAGGACGCTCTGCGGAAAGAGACAGCCTTACTGTATAAAATCCATTGCAATGAAATCGACACTTTTACCGTTAACTTCCCAATAAACCTTTCGTTAGATACATTCATGCTGGAGTCTGAAGATGTACGAAAAAGATAAGGCTAATTTACACACTCGCAGTACCCTGCTGAAAGTGATAACATCACAGAATATTTCTTTGATTCTTCCAGGTAATGTCCCGTCAACCAGGTGGATTTCTTCAGATAAACATAAACCAGACATAATTACTCAATGATAACCACGTACTTTACATTCTTTTAATGTTTAAACAGACTTTGGTTTGAAAAGTTACTGCAATTAGTCTCTTCAATTGTCAACATGAACAATCAAACTCTGAGCTTCGGCGGGTGATGCCATGTAAATACCCATAAAACTGTTTGTATTGTTTGTCAGGGGGTAGTCTTAAAGATGTCCCCTCAGTCCCCCTGGTAGAACTGGATCTAGGATGTATGACTTCCGACAAAGGATGTCCTGAGGTTTTCATCTGCAATTTCATGATCAGCTACAAGACGTGGTTTGTGCACCAGAAGTACACACTAGCGAGGCATGCTTAACACACCAGAAGTACACATTCGCGAGGCATGCTTAACACACCAGAAGTACACATTCGCGAGGCATGCTTAACACACCAGAAGTCACACTCGCGAGGCATGCTTAACACACCAGAAGTACACATTCGCGAGGCATGCTTAACACACCAGAAGACACACTCGCGAGGCATGCTTAACACACCAGAAGACACACTCGCGAGGCATGCTTAACAAAGTCAGAAATGTACACAGTATGGAAAGGGTCGTATTTTTTCCGCCTTGATACGTAACGAGTGTGTAGCGCTTGATCCATGTGTGTGAACGTCAACAGGCACTCGATGAGTGATGTGGTCAACTCAAGCCGGCCCCCTTCACTTTCTAGAACAGTTGCTGATATCTATTTTAAGTTAGGTCGACCAGAGAGCACAGGTCAATTACAGCAACAACAACAAAAATGTCCTGTCTTGACCCGACACCACCAAACCGAAGGCAAGCGTGCTAGCAACTCCACCAGCGGAACTCCTCAAAGCCACACAACAACCAGTAAATGCAAGTCTGGATGTACATGGCTACAAGGCCATGTTGTAACAATCCTAGGTGAACGAGGCTCCTGGAATGCACACATTTAGATTCAAAATAAATAGCAATGTTCAGATAGACAACAATCAGGTACGAAACTCACTGTCAAACTTGTCGTCAGAGTGAGAATGGTGTGCACGCGTTCCATAACAACTTGTTCCGTTTTCCGTCACTTCCGATATTTTGCTAAGTTCTGGAATGTACTCAACGTCCTTGACAACCGGTTTTTCCTTAAGTTGTTGGTCAGTTAACAGGGCAGTTTCGCATTTGCGAGGACCATCACAGAAACTGGCCGTAAACTCCACCATTTGCGTTGACGAATGTCGCCGACTGGACATATTATTGCCCGAGCTATTCCCAAACCGCGAGAAAAAGCGTTTACTTCCAAACGAAGCAGTTGATTCCTTTCTGCCACTCCCGAACAAGAAAAACACGGTGGAGCGAAGACTATGAAAAATGGAGATGTAGCCGTCTCTAAACTTGGGGTTCATCCACCAGTAGATGAAGGGGTTGTAGACGCAGCTGCTCATGGCAAGCCAATGGGCAGCGATCCAGACCACACGCATGTAGCGTGGTATGAATGTTGTTTCATCGACGTCTCCGGCGATAGTGATGGCGTGCAGTGGCAGCCAACAGATGCTGTAGATACCGACAACTGTAATCATCATCTTGATGACCTGCAAGAGAAGATGTGACAAAAAAGGTATTAGCGTTAAATACCTAACACAGTTCAGAAAGCAATGGCAAATTACTGAACGTAAACTTATCCAGGAATCACGAACAGCCAAAATTTATGGAGTTGACTGCTACGTCCTGTAAAGGATATGCAACTAATTTTAACATAACCTATGCAAAACAAATGTTTTTCCGGGGTGAATATGGCCTTTGATATTATGGTGTAATAATGTGATGATGTAATGGTGTACTGTGTACTGCAGTGTGATGTAATGGTGTCCTGGTATAATGCTACAATCGTGTAATGATGTAATGGTGTACTTTGTAATGATGTAATAATGTATTGATATAACGGCACAATGGTGTAATAGTGTTATGATGTAATGGTGTACTGATGTAATGATTTTATGGTGTACTGTGTACTGCTGTGTGATGTAATGGCGTACAGGTGTAATGGTGTAATCGTATACTGGTGCAATGGTGTACTGATATAGTTGTGTAATGATGTAATGGTGTAATGACACAGTGCTTACTGATTTAATTGTGTATTGATGTAATGCTTAATAATGTACTGATGTAATGGTGTACTGATGTAATGATAATGATGTAATGGTATACTGTTGTAATGGTGTAGTGCACAATGTTGTAATAGTAGAATGATGTAATGATGTAATGTTGTCGTGATACAGTGAACTAATTGTGTAATGACACAATGATGTGCTGATGTATTGGTGTAATGATATAATGGTCTAATGGCACAATGGTGTAATAATATAACGATGTAATGGTCTAATGATGTAAATATGTAATTGCGTCATGCCGTAATGATATAATGCTGTAATAGTATAACGTTGTAATGATGTAATGATATACAGGTGTAATGATGTATTGATGTAATGTTGTAATGAAATAACGGTGTAATAATGTGATTGTGTAATGACATAAGGTTATAATGGTATAAAAGTGTATTGATGTAATGCTGTGATGATGTAACGATGTAATGATATAAAGTTGTAATGCTGTAATGAGGTAATGACGTAACGCTGCAATGATCTAACGATGTAATAGTGTAATTATGTAATGTGTAATAATGTAATGATGTAATGGTGAAATGACGTAATGGTGTTATATTTTAATGGTGTATTGATAGAATGGTGTAGCGTGTGGAAACTGGAGATAGAGGAGATGTTTTTCCCAACAAAGAAATTGATGGAAATATAGAAAGGGTAGAAAACAAACACAGAAGTTTAACGGCTGCACACTGTTACAGATAGTTCGTGAAAACAACAAAGAAAATACATATTGAAGTTCAAAATGTCAACAGAAGATTACCAGATATAAATTAGTTATATACCCAAAAATTGTTCGATAACAGACACAAAGTAAAAAGAAAGGGGGGGGGGAGAGAGAGAGAGAGAGAGTGAGCGAGAGAGAGAGACCGAGAGAGAGACCGAGAGAGACCGAGAGAGAGAGAGACCGAGAGAGAAACCGAGAGAGAGAGACCGGGAGAGAGAGAGACGGAGAGAGAGAGAAAGGGAGAGAGAGAGAGAGAGAGAGAGAGAGAGAGAGAGAGAGAGAGAGAGAGAGAGAGAGAGAGAGAGAGAGACTTATATTTCCACACGTTGGCAAATGAGCAACAAAAAATAGTAGAAACTTTAATGTCAATAAAATACCAGATGTCAGAGATATTCGAGGATTAGATCACAATTCTGTCACTCAAACAAGACTCATTATCAGTCTGCAAACCACGGTATATATATATATATATATATATATATATATATATATATATATATATATATATATATATATATATATATATATTGGTGTCTTAGCTAAATTATCTATATCATTCTCGTTTCCTTATTGTTTCTTCCTCTTCTTCTTCTTCTTTTTCTTTTTCTTCTTCTTCTTCTTCTTCTTCTTCTTCTTCTTCTTCTTCTTCTTCTTCTTCTTCTTCTTCTTCTTCTTCTTCTTCTTCTTCTTCTTCTTCTTCTTCTTCTTCTTCTTCTTCTTCTTCTTCTTCTTCTTCTTCTATAATACATAATACATGTGTCACAGGAAGCAAATGGTAATGAATACATAATACAACATAATAAAGTAAGAGCGTTGGTATAATAATTTATAATTTATTCTGAAAATGGCACTAGAACAGTCGGACAATGGTTGCTTGCACTCGCCGTTCGCTACACGAGGAACAGACTGACCATCTATGTCTTCGTGTACTCGTGTCTAAAACATATAATGGTCCTAGCACGTCACACAACTAAAACATATTACTGTTACTGGATATAAAACATGTAATGGTCCTAGCACGTCACACAACTACAACATATTACTGCTACTGGATATACAACATATAATGGTCCTAGCACGTCACATGGCAACAAAAGATTACTGCTCTGGATTTAAAAAAAAAGAAAAAGAAAACAACAATATGATAATCATATAATGATTAACACAAGTATGTTTTGTGGAAATGCAAGAATATGGAATAAAAAGCATCTTCCGACAACTGTGGTAATCTTTGTTTAAATTTGCGTCTGTCAGAAAAAACGAACCTTAGTCCGGATACGCTGTCGCAAGGCGAGATGAGAAAACGTGAAGTCGCAAGGAAACAATGACAGAGAAGACACAAGAATGGGGGAAGAATGTGGGAAGACAAGTAATGATTAGAAGAGAAACATTGTAAGAGCTACATTGCCTTCAAAATGTAAATTGAAAGAAGACAAATTAGTTCTGTCAGTTCGCATCTCGCTATACAAGTATGTCTTTGCCCGTCTGGTATTGACAGCAGATTTTGTCATTGAGCAAGAATATATATATATATATATATATATATATATATATATATATATATATATATATATATATATATATATATATATATATATATATATAAAACAGAGTGTATGTGGCTTTGTGTGTTTGTGGTCAGCTATGTATTGGATGCGTTCGATAACGGTACATACGATTGAGATGAACTTTTCTACACGTCTTTCTTTCATTCCTGTGCAACCGACTATAATAGTTTCTTAGTGTAAAATCTTCTACTTATTTAATAACATTTACTTTTTCATTTTTCATTATATAATTTCTATATAGCAGGGGGACTTCACTCTAGAAAAGTTATTTCAAGGGGCATAACGTTTAATAACATTTCTATATACTTTATAGTCATATTGTTGGACTTACTTGCACTATTGTTAAACTCTTTGTCTATAGTTATTTTCAGGCATATAAGTTATAATAAATAATAATATAATCTTTAAGGCATTTTCAAAGTTTTCATAAAAATAATGCATAATGCATAACATTGTAACCCATCTTTTTCTGCTTAAAGAACTTATCAATTGTCATGTCGGTGACTAAAAACAGTTTTCATTAAAAATAATGAATGGTGTGTGGAAGGACATTCTTTTAAGTTACTGTGCGCCAGGAGCTGCGCGAAACCACGCCGGGTCAGATAGATAGACAGACAGACAGATAGTCGGGAACGGAAGCTTATTTGACTACTTATATGAATTAAATGACATGCTCCCCACCAGGGACTGGGTGAAGCCGGGCCGGGACAGACAGACAGACAGATAGACAGACAAACAGATAGTCGGGAACGGGAGAGCTTATATGACTACGGATATGAATTAAATGAGATGCTCCCCACCAGGGACTGGGTGAAGCCGGGCCGGGACAGACAGACAGACAGACAGACAGACAAACAAGCAGACAGACAGACTGATAGATAGATAGATCCCCTCCAGGGCCTGGGCGAAGCCGGGCCGGGTCAGCTAGTATATATATATATATATATATATATATATATATATATATATATATATATATATATATATATATATATATATATGCCGGCTTCCTGGCCTAGAGGTTAGCGACTTTTCTCCGTAATCTCGTATACTCTCGTAAGTAACGTGACGACGGTGAGAATCAGCAGTGGTTCGAATAGCGTCGGTAACTTACGGGGTATGTGAGCCGGCGTCTCAGGAAGCAATGGCAAACTACTGAGCGTAATCTTGACAACAAATCAACATCAGCTGAAAGATGCTGATGTTAGCAACAATGTCCTATAAAGAATATGCAAACAAACAACAACAATATATATATAATAGTGAGTCGCGGTTCCAACCTCAGAGCAACGGGTCGTCCCCATTATGGTCCGTTCCTATGCCAGTGAATATCACACAAAATGCTCCTCACTGCCCAATGTGAAAAGTGGAACAGACAGGAGTCTCGGCAATCCAACAGCCCGTACAGGTGCTTAATGCCGCCGGCAGAATGCCATCACAAAAGTGCTCCACGACAAATACAGTTCATAGTCAATGGAATCGGCAGTCACCAGAAAGACTTCATTGACCCGGGATTTTACCACCAATGTTCGGTCTCTTTCCGCAGGCCGGACAAAAGCACGAACTCCGTAGCTCCAGCGACGACTCCCATGAGTCTTCTGAAAAATGCACTCGTAAACCGAAAAGGCAAACCAGTCAATTCAACGACAGTCGGCCATTGTTTCGAACATGCAGTTCACTGTGCAAACAACAGCGGACAGATGTAAAAGCATTGCACACGATTCTCGCAGCTCACAGTGTCACGCCACGCACTCACTCAGTAGCAGGGCGACGGAACCATGTACTACCAGTCCAACATGAGAAAATGCGAATGTAAACTGTAGCTACAAGTATAAACACATCAGAGGACTTAACGGTTCAATACCTAACCGCCATGGTGGGGACCGAGAGTATCACATATATACACATTTATATATATATATATATATATATATATATATATATATATATATATATATATATATATATATATATATATATATATATATATATATATATATATATATATATATATATATATATATATATTCTCGTGAGTAACTGAGTAACTTAACCTGCGCGAGAATTGGTAGCGGTTCTCGCCGTGTTGGTAACTTACGGGTATGTGAGCCGGTCGATCAGAAAGCAATGGCAAACTACTGAGCGTAATCTAGCCTATGTTGTTTGTCCATCAAGAATGATGATGACCATTCATTTCATCCAGTGGGGTTAAAAGTATGGAGACGTGAGTTCTAAGATGGCTGATAAGGCCTATTCTGGCTCGAAATGATCTTTGACATTGCGGGCGAATGACTTGCACGATGAATTGGATTAAAGTGAGGAAGAGTTGCGCAATTAGTCGACCTCACCCTCTCGCCTGAGTCCAGTGGCAAGGCAAGTCAAGACGATTGGAGACGAATACAGGTGCAGTGGATGACCAGGGCGCTCTACGTGCCTTGCCGTGCTAATTAAGTTCCACAACGCTTTGCAGGTAAACGCCGTCTTACCCGTTGAATCATCAGTGATTTCATCCGCGCAGTCTGCCGGATCCTGTCTTCACATGCTGGGTAGGCATACCCTAGTTCACCGCTTGGTTTGACACCAAATCGGTTACCCATGCCTGGTTTAGCTAGCCTCTCACAGCTGTTGCCCCGGGGGGGGGGGGTGGCCACTGTCGCATGCTGACAGCTATTAATCTTGCCTAGTACATCAATAGCAGCTGAAAAATGCTGATGTTGACGCAACGTCCTATATGGGATATGCAATATATATATATATATATATATGCCTGTCTGTCTATCTAATCTATCTATGTACAGTATATAGTAATAAATGGCCATTTTACAAGAAGAAGAAGAAGAAGAAGAAGATGAATAAGAAGGGGACGCAGAGGTGTTTCCAAGGCACCAGGGCCGGGTTATATACTGGCCAAGACCTATTGACGCGTCCTCGTCGAGCGTCCTGGGCAACAGGTCCCTTCGGGTTCCTGGCTAAGGTCAATAGGATCGCCGATTCCTCCGAAGTCGGAGAGTGTCTGCCTGTATGGCGAGGAACCACCAGTCTGCACACCAATAAGCCAGACATGGGACAACGGATACTCACGCAAACCTCAGGTCCTGTATGACATCACACTGATGTTGGACAACAGGATGCCTTCATCCGACATACAGGACTTCGCGTTGGAGCTCAAGCCAACGAACACAAGCAAGCAAGCAAGCATGAATAAGAAGAAGAAAAAAGAAGAAGAAGAAGAAGAAGAAGAAGAAGAAGAAGAAGAAGAAGAAGAAGAAGAAGAAGAAGAAGAAGAAGAAGAAGAAGAAGAAGCAGAAGAAGAAGAAGAAGAAGAAGAAGAAGAAGAAGAAGAAGAAGAAGAAGAAGAAGAAGAAGAAGAAGAAGAAGAAGAAGAAGAAGAACAAGAACAAGAAGAAGAAGAAGAAAGAAGAAGAAGAAGAAGAAGAAGAAGAAGAAGAAGAAGAAGAAGAAGAAGAAGAAGAAGAAGAAGAAGAAGAAGAGAAGAAGAAGAAGAAGAAGAAGAAGAAGAAGAAGAAGAAGAAAAAGAAGAAGAAGAAGAAGAAGAAGAAAAAGAAGAAGAAGAAGAAGAAGAAGAAGAAGAAGAAGAAGAAGAAGAAGAAGAAGAAGAAGAAGAAGAAGAAGAAGAAGAAGAAGAAGAAGAAGAAGAAGAACTTCTGACGTCTCTAGCTTGA
The DNA here is from genome assembly GCA_963921405.1 of Cepaea hortensis. NCBI lineage: Eukaryota > Metazoa > Mollusca > Gastropoda > Stylommatophora > Helicidae > Cepaea > Cepaea hortensis. The sequence goes on along the minus strand of OY992880.1, from coordinate 131,343,160 downwards.
GATAACAGTTACCTTACGTCGTCTTTCCCGCTGATTGAGCACTCTTATCCGGTCTTCATTCCCTGCTTACAGTACAATTCCTGAATACTTTATGGGGCAAGGACGTCTGCCACATTCAGTAATTAACAGTGGTATCGAACTATTGTGCTTCTTTTCTCTTTTACGGCATACTGTTGTAGACTGATGAGATAAACCACAACAGGGATCAATCTCTCACGTCTGGGCCAAAGTGTCAGTGTCCTACCAGGGAACCAATTACCAAGTTCAGCTGATTAAAGAGGAGATAGGAAGCCCTGGCATTGCTACGATCATGATTAGTTCTGGATTTTTTTTTTGTTGTTGTTTAATTTCAAAACGACTTCTAAAGTCATGAGGCATATTTGGTGTATATTGATAGGTCCATAATTTTAGACCTGTCGACAGTCGCTGATGTTTAGGTCAGTATCACACAAACTACCTTTCCTTTCGCGATAATTTCTTGGTAATCAATTTAGGATGGGTTAACCCGGGAGACCAGCCCAGAGAAAAATGAATCCGCGCCTCGAAGAGGATGCGAAACCCACCGGAAAGCAAGTGTGCTAACCAGTGCCCTACCGTGGTAATTGTTAATTATCAGGTGACCTGATTAACGACGTGTTTAGAAGTCCCGGAACTAATGAGATCGTGTATTCTACTTCACATACAATAGAAAAGTAGCGTTCAAAAAATGGTTCTCAATTAAATCTGAACAAGACTATGTTACTTATAGAATAGTATGACGAAATGCCAAACGAACAATTATAACATCTAAAGATGAATCCTGAAGAATATACGGTGAACAGATGGTGGCTTTTAGCAAAGACTACCCAAGATTAATTTTATAAACGTATCAATAAAATGAGAAACAGAGATGCATGCTACAAGGCAACTACCATCGCAAAAAGCAAAAGAGGTATACCATTATTTAATTCACAATAAAGACTAGCAAGGTGGGCAGAATACTTTCAAGAACTACTTAAATCCTCACTAAATAACATACAAAACCTCACTTTTGTGCCTAAAAGCCACGAACAACAAGAACCAAACTTCATCTCTGAAGAAGTCAAATCAGTTAAACAGAAAATTCCTAAAAATAAATCACCCCGTCCAGATGGAATAACCACAGAAGATATTCAGGGCTGTGGGAAAACATGAGTTAAATGGCTGACACGACTTTTTAATATAGCATGGGAAGAAAACAAAATTCCCAGACGATTGGCAACAGGCAATAATAGTACCAATATGGAAACAGAAAGGCAATATGAGATAGTGCGAAAACATACAGGGGTATATCACTACTGAGCCATTTAGGAAAAATGTACGCAAAACTATTGGAACAAAGAGCTAGACTCATAGTTGAACAACACTTAAGCAAAGTAAAGTTATGTTTTCGGAACGTTGCACTGATGCACTATTTACACTTAGACAAATATGTGAAGAAACCATCGAATATAGTGACCAGCAGAATATTGTGTTTCAAGATCAAGAAAAGGCTTTCGATAGAGTAGACAAATACAAATTATGGACTATCCTTGAAGACTACAGGATCGAATGTGACTTGTACCCATGTAACATATGTAGTCTTCTTCTTATATTCCATGCCCTATGGCGTTGGTGATCAGGTCTGTCCACAGCCTTCTGTCTCATGTATTACCAATCTTCTTATATTCCATGCCCTATGGCGTTGGTGATCAGGTCTGTCCACAGCCTTCTGTCTCATGTATTACCAATCTTCTTATAGTCCATGCCGTGTGGCGCTGGTGATCAGGTCTGTCCACAGCCTTCTGTCTCAAGGACTGCCAATTATTTGTGATGTAAATGTTCCTCCATGCCTTGATGTTAAACTATCCAGAACCTTCGTTAATGGCCTCCCCTGCTTCTTATCCCCTCCATTTTCCCCGTTATTGTAACACACTACCATCTTTCTCTTTCTCATAACTTGCCCACAAAATGTGGTTAGTCTTCTCATAATGTGAGTAAACAGCTCTTTTCGTGAGTTAACTTCTTTCAAGTTATTTCATTTCTCTTTCTATCACTCCACGATGTTCTCATTAAACCACATCTACCCAGCACCGTCATATTCTGCACTTGTCTACTTATTGTCAGTGATTCGCTTCAGTGCTTCAGGATTGGCTCAATATAGCTCTTAAGAATTCTTTTCATTACATTGATTGATACCGAAAAACTGCAAACTTAATCTTGTGCAATGTTGTCTTTACTTGGGCTATTCTATATGTAAATTCCTTACTACATCTTCCAGCTGATGTTATTAAGCACCCAGATACACCGATATGTTTCAGATTTGTTTCATTCACTTTGATCTTACATATTTCTGTCCGACCGACCGACCGTCCGTCCTCCCGCCCGCCCGCCCGTACGTCCATCCGTCCGTCTGTCTGTCTGTCTGTCTGTCTGGATTGAGTGAGGAAGGGAGGGAGGGAGGGAGTGATGGATGGATGCATGGGTGCATGTATGCATGGATCCCATCCATCATGTGCCATACCGATAAGCGTGGGCGGTCATGTTCTGCCATCTCACTCGATCACCAGAGTCGTGGATCAGCTCAGTATTCCTGTCTCGACCATGCCATGTGGCCAAGCCATCCATCTTCCCCTTGGTCTGTTCCCTTCGATCTTGCCAGTTGTCACCAAGTTCTCCAAGTTTTTTCTTCTCATAACATGCCCAAAAAATTTAGATTGTCTACGTCTAATGACTCATCAGTTTACGATCTTCATTTGTTTCTTGAAGGACTTGTTCATTGGTTTTTCTGTCTGTCCATGGTATTCTTTGCATTTTCCTCAGAAACCACATGTCCACGGCCATCAGCTGTTTTTCAGCTTGACTGCTTCACAATCATAAAAAGTATAGGTTCTATGTAGCACTTCAACACTCTTTTTCTCGTTTCAATTGATATCTTTTTATTGGTCAGTATGCTTTTCATCTTGCAAAAGGCTACCTTCGCAATGGCAATTCTTGTTCTAACCTCTTCAAGGCATCTCCCATGAGATATTATGACTATGCCGAGATAACTGTATCGATTCACTTGCTTAAGAATATGGCCATTTACTTGTATATCTGGAATTTCCTTCTTCCCAGTGACGACCATAATCTGTGTCTTCTTAATATTCAGTTTTAACCCTAGTTGTTCACTGTGTGCAACAACCGCATCTACTAAATTTTGCAGGTCCTGTTCATTGTCTGCAATCAAGACTGTATCATCTGCATATCTAATGTTATTGATGTATCGTCACCCAATGTTGATTCCTTCCATATCCTCTATATTTCTGAAAATATTTTTACTGTACAGAGAAAAAAAGATCTGGAGACATTACACACCCCTGTCTCACACCTCTCTTAATAGGCTGATATTGACCTACTTCATTATCAACCCTTATGGCAGCTTGTTGTTTCCAATATATGTTTTTAACAAGTCTAAGGTCTTTTCCATCAATTTCAAGCATCCTTATCGACATGTCTCACTTTATCGAAAGCCTTTGTGTAGTCAATAAAGTAAAGATATAGATCTTTGTTTACTTCTATAGAACGTTCAATTACTGTTCTCAGTATATACACAACATTTACTATGCCCTTGCCTTCTAAAAACCCACATTGTTCATCTCCTATTTCGGGTTGTATTTTCTTCCTAACTCTTTGCATGATAATTCTCAGCAGAATCTTCGTGATGTGGCTCATTATACTAATTGTTCGATGTTGATCGCATTCCAAGGCTCCTGACTTCTTCGGGATTGCAATAAATATAGAATTACATCATTCAGGAGGTATATCTCCAGTATCGTATATTGCATATTCTTCTAAGGGATTGATCATTTCTATTGTAATGTTATCTGTACCTGGGGTCTTGCCAGTTTTCATATGGTTAAGAGCATTCTGAACTTCCATCTTCAAAATTGATGGTCCTTCATTATTATTCCGATGATGATATTGTTTTTCTCTTGTATCATCATAAAGGTCTCTCACACAATCTGATCACGCGTGTAAAATCTGATCTTTTTCTATTATGAATTTGCCATCTTTGGTTTTTAGGCAACCCGTTGATGTGTGTGTTCTTTTGTTAGTGATGTCATTACTTCTTTTGTGCATTAATTTAGTATTCCGGGTGTTGTGTTGATTTTCAATTTCCTTGCAATTTTCATCAAGCCATGTTTCTTTTGCCTCTTTACATAGCTTCTAATTTTCCTGTGGATCTCTTCACATTTTTTCTTGTTATTTTTGTTATTTCTTCTTACTTCCACGAGTTTTAAGATGTCTTCCGTCATCCATTTCTTGCGTCCTATTATCTTTATTTTGGGGATGGTTGTTTCTGCAGCTTGGTTGATTGATTTCTTTAATATTCCCCATTGGTCACTGACGTCTTGAAATAATATTTCCATATCGGACAATACATCGAATCTGTTCTTTACCTCTACATTGAATTTATCTTTTATTTCCTCACTCTTCAGTGCCTGTAGATCAAATTTTGTGTTTCTTTGTGAATATTTGACTTTCTTTAATTTTATATGTAAATTGCTTAACATTAATCTATGGTCGCTGTAGCAGTCTGCGCTTGGTATATTTTTTGCGACTTTTAAAGCATTTCGGAATCTTCTGTTGATGAGAATGTAATCAATCTGATTTCTGATCTTATGATCAGGACTCCTCCATGTCCATAATCTCCTTGGGTGCTGTTGATACCAGGTATTTCCAATAATCAAATCATGCTCTTTTGCCCATTGTACAAACCTGCAACCCCTTTCATTCTGTTCCCCTAGTCCATACCTGCCTACTATGCATCCGTCCTGTTGATTTCCAACTTTGGCATTCAAGTCACCCATTATGATATTTACTTCAGAATTCTTGTATTTCTTGAAGGCTTTCTCTAAATCATTATAAAATTAATCAATGCTGTCATCACTACTGTCTGCTGTTGGTGCGTAAATTTGGAAGACGTTGACATCAAAAGGTCTTCCACTCAACTTCACAAGTAACACTCTGTCTGATACAGTCCAATATCCTTTGATCGATTTTGCTCTCTGTTTATCCATTATAATTGCTACTCCTCGCTGTTGTTTCTCTGCACCAGAATAGATTATTCTATATTCCTCAGATGTTATAATGCCCATTCCTGTCCATCTGGTCTCACATATACCTAACATGTTAATATTTAATCTTCTCATTTCATTCTTAATGTTATCAAATTTTCCATCCCCACTCATAGTTCTTACATTCCAAGTTCCTACTTTCAATGTTGATATTCTTTTGCACTCAGTTGCCTGGTGCACATGACTACCCCTACCGGGCGAGGTTGCTCCTATGGAGCACCCATTAACACCGTTTCTCTGATTATCGAAAAGATGCATGGATGCATGGATACATGCAATTAATTTTCTCAGAAACCACATGTCCACTGCAATTAGATGTTTTTCAGATTCTGCTCATTGTCCTCGTCTCACATCCATACAAAATTCTACGTAGGACTTTAACAGTCTTTTTCTGGTTGTTATTGACATAACTTTATTGATCATTATATTTTCCATCTTGCAAAAGGCGATCTTTGCCATTATGATTCTTGTTCTAATCTCCTCAAAGTACCTCCCATCAGATGTTATGGCTGTTCCAAGATAGTTGCGCCGTTTCACTTTGTTAAGAATATTCCCGTTTACCAGCATATTTCACTGTGGTATTTCATTTTTCTTAGAGAAGACCATAATCCCTCTCTTCTTACAATTTAATTTTAACTATAGGTTTTAACTATATTGTGTGCAATAACCGCATCTACTAAATGTTGCAGATTATGTTTTCTGTCTGCAAGCAATAATGTAGCTCTTTGTTTACTTCTATCGAACGCTCCATTAATGTTCTCAGCAAATACACAGATTTACTGTACTCTTGCCTCATACAAACCCACAATTGCACTTCCCCTATTTCGGTTGTGTTGTCTTTGAAATGCTTTGTATGTTGATTTTTTTTCACAAAATCTTCGTGATGTGGTTCATTATGCTGATTTTTCAAGGCTCTTGAGTTCTTCAGGATTGCAATAAAAATAGAATTACATAATATACAAAATATATCACCAGCATCATATATTGTGTTCAGCAGTCTGGTGACCTCGGCTATTCCATTTTCGTCTAAGGTATTGACAATTTCTGTTGTGATATTGGTTGGACCCGAGGTTTTGCCAGTTTTCAAATGGGTAAGAGCATTCTGAACTTCCAACCTCAAAAATAATGGTCCTTCATTATTATTCCGACAATCTTATTGTTCCTCTCTTGTATCGTTATAAATGGCTTTCACATAACCTGACCGCGCATTTAAAATCTAAATTTTTTATTAGGATTTTCCCATCTTTGGTTTTTTGGCAACCTGCTGATGTGTGTGTTTTCTTAGTGATGTCATTAATTATTTTGTGTATTAATTTGGTACTCCGAGTTTTTTTTTTTTCTTTTTTCAATTTCCCTGCAATTTTCATCAATCCACCATTCTTTTGCTTCTTCTTTCCTGTGTGTGTCTTCATATTTGTCATGGTTATTTTTGTTATTTCTTCTTATCTCCATGAATTTTAACATGGCTTACGTCATCCATTTCCTACGTCCCATCGTCTTCTTTATTTTGGGGGGATAGTTGTGCAGTCTTCCCCTAGTTCTTCAATAGTTCCCATTGGTCACTAACATCTTTAAATAGAATTTCCAGATCGGACAATGCATCGATATTGTTCTTTACTTCTACATTGAATGTATCTTCAATCTCCTCACTATTCAGTGCACATAAATTAAATTTTGTGTTTCTTGCTGCATATTGGACTACCAACAATTGTATATGCATATTACTTTTAACTAGCCTATGGTCGCTGCATCAGTCTGTAGTTGATATAGTCTTTTTGCGACTTTTAAGGCATTCCAAAATCTACTGTTGATAAGGATGTAATAAATCAGGTTTCTAATCTTATTGTCAGGACTCTTCCATGTTCATAATCTCCTTGGATGTTGTTACCAGGTATGTAAAATAGTCATATCATGCTCTGTTGCCCACTGT
>OY992880.1:131276113-131333613 GCA_963921405.1 Cepaea hortensis | reverse complement strand
TGACCTCTATCGGTACAGACCACTGAGGTGTTAATCATTGCAGTAAGCAAGCAAATGTTGCGTGAAGTGGATCCATAAAACACACACAATCTCTGATAATTTAAAATGATATGTTGTTGCCAGTAAAACGTAGCAGTAATCTTACGGCGATAGTGCCATAGTTACATAAAACACTAGACCAGTGGTTCTCAACGATTTTTGGCCCGTGCCCCCCCCCCTCCCCCCCTCCCCCTCACCATATTTTCAGACCGTCATTCCCCCTTTCGTATTTCCTACCTAAAAATCACGCCTCGCCCCTACACAGTATACGTAATGTTTAAATGTTTGCATATCCTTTACAGGACATCGCTGACAACATCAGCATTTTTCAGCTGAATGTTGATTTCTTTGGCAAGATTACACTCAGTAGTGTGCCATTGCTTTCTGAGCGGCCGGCTCACATACCCCGTAAGTTACCGACGCGATTCGAACCATTGCTGATTCTCACTGTCGTCACCTTTCTTACGAGATTATACGAGATTACGGAAAAAAGTCGCTAACCTATAGGCAGGAAGCCTGCGTATATGTAATAATGGAAGCTAAATTTAATAGCACATACTAAAACAAGTCTAGACGTCAACATAAAACATGATTTGTGGGTCTACTTACTTTATAAATTGAATTTTAGAAGGGTGTGACGTACAGAACAGTACAGTATGAAGGGAAAAACAATATCAAGTAATCGGTTCTTGTATTAACACGATCTTGAAATAATCTTAACCCCCCCTCTGGAAACCCTAAAATTCCCTCCAGGGTGGGGGTGGGGGGATTCCCCACCGGTTGAGAACCACTGCACTAGATCAATTCATCCTCAAACATTTTATTTCCCGGTACTGCACATTTTAAATGAGGGTTTGCCTGCAATATATCGTATTTTATTATTGACAAGAAATCGTCATGGTTATATCTGGTACCAAATACGTTGGCGTTTATGTCTCTCTATATATCTTGTTTCTTTGTGTTCTTTGTCTTTTACCTTTTATCCTCTATTGGGGTACAAATACCCCCTGCCTCCAAACAACCCACCCCAAGCCCTTCCATCCTTGGCTATACCATGCAGCTCCGTCTATTTCGTCCCCATATTTTACATTTCTGTTTCTGCTTTTCTTCTCCGTGTGTTTTAGGCTTCCCTCTATTTTTATTTTTAACCCTGTGAATTCAAGACATAAACCTGTCTAGTTCACTATTCCCAGGTTTTCTCAGTGTATGTCCCATCCATCAATAGCATATTTTCTTCACTTCCTTGTCTTCATTGGTATGTGTCCAGTTTTCTCCACGAACTCCACGTTGGTGAGACTGCCACACCTTGTTTCTTCTGGATCATTTACATTACTACCATTCCCTCATATCACCGTTTTAAACCATCAAGCATCATATCTGCCGTTGTGCTGCTGCCTCTTCTGCAGCTAATCTGTCTAGTCGTCACAGTGTTCTCCAATTCCTCTCTTCTCATTATATTTTCAAAGAGCACATATCCCCATCCCCCCCACCCCCCCCCCCCCCCCCCCCTCGTGTTTTATTGTTGCATGAGTGTTCTACTTTCATTAGCCTTTTACAGCCAATCAGATACTCTGATAATTCAAGAGCTGGCAACACACGTCTCAGGAGCCACATCACCGTTGCCTTTACTTAAACTTATATCAAGAAATAGTCACGCAACTACGTAAACTTATATCAAGAAATAGACACGCAACTACTTAAACTTATATTACGGAATAGACACGCAACCATTAAAACTTTTATCAAGAAACAGCCATAAAGCTACATAAAATAAAAACTGAGGGATCTATTCACCACAAGTCAGCCGGCTTTGTGGCGCATGTAATTCGTAATACCGCATACCGCGTTCGAAACACAGCTACAGGCGATATGAAAGCAAACCTCTTTGCGTTGATTTCCATACAATGGTATTAGTATCAGTGGTTCAGAAAGCCATGGCAAACTACTTAACGTAAACTTGCACTGGAATCAAAAACAGCAAATTTTGCCGGAGTTTACTGCTACGTCCTGTAAAGGATAAGCAACTAACTAACCCAGAAATTCCTGATTTACTTTATTCCCTTGCCAACAACTAATACTTTACCAAAGACGTTTTCGCTCGTTTATAACCGGGACTCACAAAGATAACAACAAATGTTAAAAATATAACCTACTGTGCATGTGGTAAGATTGGCAAAGGAGGGTTGGACTCACGATGGTTACCTCACCCGGTAGAAACAAATTAGCAGCAAAATCCTAGTATAAGGACTTCAAAGAGCTTTTCATGAGTGGGTTGAAGGCTTAAGCTCTATGGGCAAATGTAAGGCAATAAGAGAAGAATTACAATTCACACACACACAGCTCTGTATCTCATTACACATCTATTGCTACACATTTCTTCTATGCTATAACGCCGCAGTACTCGTGAACATACGAGGGTAAGTTAATAAGTAAGTCCCAAATGGCTGTAGAAAAATAACTACATATGATAACAACTTGAAATCAGTTTATTTATATACATACATTGTCCTTTTATTTCTCATCATAATTCCACCAACATTGATGATTTCATTTACCGGCCATCCCACAGAACTGTGTGACTTACTTATTGACAGCATAAACACTGACAACTCACTTTGGCGGGAGACATTTCGCGAATGACGCCGAAGTTGAATGTGAAGTGAAAACGTGGTATAGAAAACAGAGCACGCAGTTATATGCAGCCGGATTGGGAGGACTGATAAAACGATGGGATAAGTGCATCAATGTTGGTGGAAATTATGTACCATTCTCTCTAGACTATGATGTCTTATGGACTGATAAAACGATGGGATAAGTGCATCAATGTTGGTGGAAATTATGTTGAGAAATAAAGAGACAATGTATGTATAAAAATAAACAGGTTTAAAGTTTTTATCATATTTAGTTATTTTTCTACAGCTATTTGTGACTTACTCATTAACTTACTCTCGTACAAACATACAAAGAAAAAAGACGCGACCTAGCTTTATCCCTGGAAGCCTCAAATGTCAGAACTGGAAAACTTGATTGTCTCATGTCTGGACAGGAGATGTCACGGATGACATTGAAATTGCTTGTAGGGGTAATAGAGATGGATAAAAAAACACTGAAACATAATAAATAAGAAAAGACATGGCAGCAACAGGATATAAGTGTAGAGTAAATATAGACATAGTGTACATATCTTACAACGAACGCAAATCCGACAAACAGTAATCACAGCGTACAAATAACAATGATAATAATAACAACGCTAAAATAAGATAAAATAAGTTACACCACAACATAACGAAATGACGGTACGATTATAGTCATCTTCATCTGGAACAACACAAACAGATATAACGAAAAATATAAAATTATAAAACTAAATTAAAAATTAAAACGTAAACAGAATAAAGTATTTGTATCAAACACTAAACTTGAACAAGAACACACATAGATTAACGAGTGTACATCGCATGACGATCCTGGCATAAAGAACATTCTGGTATGTGGAGAAACGAGCAGGCGGACCGATTGGCTGCGTCTGCAGCTTTGACAGGGTGTTTGTGCACGATAAGGCAGACGCAGTCGTGACGTTTGGTATCATGTTTATTGTGTGGAAGAACATATAAGACATCATACTCTAGAGAGAATGGTGCAGCAGAGAGTGACCACAGGATCTAGCCCATATTCAGTTCTCCGAGGAAAGGCCAGAAGGACACTTGGTCAGACTGCAGTTGGTACCATTAATATTGAGACGTTCGTTTCGTTGGCTGTTGACGATGAGGAAGGAGGGCGTATGGAAATGTTGCGAGTGATGTGATGCTGGTTTTTGAAACAGTTCAACTCAACTGGGTGAATCTGTACAACTATCTTGGAACAGTTACGACTTCTGACACAAGTTACCTTGTGGAGATTAGAACGAGAATTCCCATGACATAATCAGTAAGACGGAAAGTACACATATCAATGAAAAGCTGTCTGTTGAAGTGAAACAATGATGTTTGAAATGATGTATACAACCGATATTGTTCTCTACATATGAGACATAGACAATGCGCTGACCAGCTGAAAAACATCCATAGCAATGGGAATGTTTCTAAGAAGATGTAAATAATATAATTGGACGGACAGAAAATGACAGAGGCACTCTTTAAAAGATCAATGACAATGGTTGGTTGATTAAAGGAAGTAAGCACTTTCTTTGCACTTTATGAGCAGAAATAGACGTGAGTATTTAGTAACAACTGGCTAACTTGATGGGAAAAGAGAAAGGGGAAAACACAGAAATAAATAATTCGATAGCTTGACCACATGGCATAATCTGGAAATGAACACATCCAAGACTGCAGTAATCGAGTGAGATAACGCACCATGACTACCAACGCTGAACGGCACAGCAATGCGTTTCACGTGTTGTTTAATACACAAAGTGTTTATTTGTTAAAGGTCGCAGAAGCAATCGCCATTAGTCAATAGAAGCCTGTCTTGTGCAAACAGAAAGACATGATAGTCAGTTTAAAATTACCATGGCAGACAATTGAAAGTTCTGTGTGAGTATGTGTATATTTCAGCTTAAAGGATCGATCTAATTATTTTAATTTATGTTGTGTGATTTATGCAGTATGTACCTGAAGAAATGCTGCGAAATATACCAGGCAAAAAATCGTGCAATCTATTGTTTGTATCTGCGTTATTCAAATGATAATAATGACGATAATCCCATATATAATTTATAATGGATTTACTTAAGTATATCCTTATTAATTCATGTTCAAAATGTTTGTGAACAGGTCACTACACAATTCCAAATTGTCATGTTCATAAACGTACTCGAAGGAAGATAATGTGATGGTTTCTCCTTGCCTTCCAAATATACTTGGATAGTCTGTGGCCATAACAATGGACAGCTGTGTTGTATTTCAAGATGAGTGCTCTGCTTTGCTCAGATTTAGAGTCTCTGGGAGTCTCTGTGGCGAAGTGGTCTAGCCGTTTGACTCGAGCTCCGAAGGTTGTGGGTTCGATTCCGGGCGGCGTCCTTCAGTTTACGAGTTAAATGTTTCGGAGGCTCCTGTAGGTCGTCGCTAAAAGCTACGAAGTTCGTGCTTTGTACGACGCTTTCCGTGCTGCGGAAAGAGACCGAGCCATATGGGATAAAAGCCGGTGCAATGAAGTCGACCCTGTCGACTTTTAAGCTACTTTTCAGATGTAGAATTGTCAGCTTACTTCGGTGAATAGTCTATAACTTAAAAAGTCATTTAAAACATGTCTATGCGTCGCTCCACGTGTATCTCAGTAAGATAAACAAATTACGTTGAAATGAAAACAGACAAGTGAATTACACAACAGATAATTTCCTAGACAGTAAATGACATACCATACTTTATACGTCAATTGAAGCTAACAGCTTCACAGGAGACCAGTCTGAAAATGGGGACATAATTCACCCTAGACTCATTACCAACAAACTGACGTGTAATGATGTAACAAGACACCTAAGTATGCCACCATGGGGAGTCGAATGTATTACGTATTTGGGGGGAAAGAGAGTTAAAAGTGACAAAAGAGACAGACGAAAATATATCACGAGGAGAAGAAAGCAGCGCGAAGTTAACAAGAACAAGGAACCTGAGACTTCATCATCATCAAGTGCCATCACAGCTGTCGTAGGTGTTCATGTCTCCCCACATATCTCGGTCTTTGGTGTTCTGGATCAACATTTTTACCTGAGACACATGATAACGATCAGTGACAGAAATCGAGAAGCTGCTGGCCGAGTGGCTAGAATACTGGGTCCTCCTTTAGGAGATTCGGGTTCAAAATCATCGGTAAGGTGTGGATGTTGTCCTTTCGGGGGCAATAAGAAATCCCTAACTTGCATAGTTCGCGGCGACTGCACTAGCTAGGCTTTGATCTTCGAGAAATCTTTAGAGGGTGATGCTGTCATTCACACAGATGGTCGGTCGTTCGATGAGTGAGAAGTTCGTGGGCTTTTACGGCTCAGGCTGAAGAGAGAATTGTGAAGGAAGATTCTGGTGCTTTTGCCTTGATCACGAGTAGTCTGACCAAGGAAGTCATGACAGTAAGTAAAACAATAACATGACTCGAGACACATACCTTCACTCTGGCATGCTTCCTTAGTGACTAAATGAGTATGCTCAGGAAGGTAGAGATAGGTTGGATCCAAAGACAGTGGTTACTGTCTCTGGGGTGGTCGTTGCTGGCAAAGATTAGTTTCATTTTCATACCAGGGCATGCGGATGTACAAGGAAATAAGCAGGCTGACAGGTTTGTAGGTAAGGTTACTGTGGAGGGCGGACGAGCCATGGACCACACTGATAAACTGAATGCTCTATGAGGAGTATGATTTTTGCGAGAACCAAGTGATGACTGTGAATCTACAACCATGGTGAGACTGTGAGAACAGCAAGTTAAAAGAGGCGTAACCAGACAAGAGCACTAAGCAGGAAGCCAAAGAAGATTAAGATTAATAAATCAACACAGAACTGGTGTTGTTAGCCCGCTATACGCTGCGGAATTTACTGAGGGGGGATCTGAGCAATTATGGACTGAATAGTTAGATGTGCAATGAGGATGATCTTTCGACTAACTATTTAACTTGATTGATCCGGTTGCTTGGTTGATATATATCGTACAATAACAGCAAGTGGCTGTGTAAATGGCTGTGCAATCTTTTGTCAGGGAACTCAGCGACAGACATCGGTCTGTCTATGAATCTGTTTTGACTTGACACTTGCCTATTTAATTATATAAGTGTGTGTTTGTTTTCCCCATGCTTTTGTCTGTTTTTGTATATACATTTTTGACTATAGTACGACTACTAAGCCTACTATTTATGCTGCTGCTGCTACTACTACTACAGCTGCTGCTGCTGCTGCTGCTAATAACAATTATAATATTTCTTGTTCTTCTTTTGCATGTGTCTAGTCTGGACCAGACATGGGCGACAATGACTCTCTAATCCTCTCTGTCATTCGATATATTGATGATGCAGGTGTTTCTTTAATTTCAGCTCCTGTCCACCTATTTGCCTTTCCCATACACGTCTTTATTGTTTTGTCTTCGCCGGTCTCGCTTGCCCATTATTTTCCCACTGTTTGTCTGTTTATCAGAATATCTGTTAAATATCAGTTTTATAAGTTTCGTGTTTTCATGTTTTGCAAATGAATCTAGTTTATATTAGATTTCTTTCAAGATCTAAAACAACCGTTGTCCGGTCCAAAATATGTGTCTCATTTCTGTGACCGTCACAACAAAAACAAAGACTAGCATCTATTGTCTTGAGTACCTTGCGGTGTACGACCTCGGGGGTCGTGAGCATTAAAACTGAGGGAGATACCACGCAACAAAACAAATAACACGATGACCCTAGTATGGCGATGTATCGTCCTTCAGTAGAAGTGGGAGGTTACATTTGACGATCTATTATACTTTGGCACTGAATCATTTAATTATATGCTACAGCATCCTACACTAAGAAGTGCATGCGCACTGTCGCTGCGGCAATGTGATATCTACAATTGTGCCAGGCACGGATTTTGTTAAAAGCAGAGGGTTTCACAGCCACCAGTTCAAGGAGGTATGGAATGATCTGGACTTTCAGTGAGGAAATCTTGTTCGTCCCTGTGAAGCGCGATGGCTGAGTCGCGGGAACATGATCAGGAGGTTTGCCCAACTGCGAGATGAAGTCAAACAGTTCATGGAGATGAAGGGGAATTCTGTCAGGGAACTCAGTGACAGCAAGTGGCTGAGTGATCTTCTGTCAGGAAACTCAGTGCCAGAAAGTGGCTGTAAGATCTTCTGTCAGGAAACTCAGTGCCAGAAAGTGGCTGTAAGATCTTCTGTCAGGAAACTCAGTGCCAGAAAGTGACTGTAAGATCTTCTGTCAGGAAACTCAGTGACGGCAAGTGGCTGTGTGATCTTCTGTCAGGGAACTCAATGACAGAAAGTGGCAGTGTGATCTTCTGTCAAGGAACTCAATGACAGCAAGTGGCTGTGTGACCTTCTGTCAGAGAACTCAATAACAGCAAGTGGCTGTGTAAGTGGCTGTGTGATCTTCTGTCAGGAAACTCAGTGACAGCAAGTGGCCGTGTAATCTTCTGTCAGGGAACTCAATGTCAGCAAGTGACCATGTGATCTTCTGTCAGGGAACTCAGTGACAGCAAGTGGCTGTGTAATCTTCTGTTAGGGAACTCAATGACAGCAAGTGGCCGTGTAATCTTCTGTCAGGAAACTCAATGACAGCAAGTCACCGTGTGATCTTCTGTCAGGGAACGCAATGACAGCAAGTGACAGTGTGATCTTCTGTCAGGGAAGTCAGTGACAGCAAGTGACTGTGTGATCTTCTGTCAGGAAACTCAGTGACAGCAAGTCACCGTGTGATCTTCTGTCAGGAAACTCAGTGATAGCAAGTGGCTGAGTGATCTAGTGTTCACAGTAGACATTACCAAGCACATATCAGTGCTGAAAGTCCAGCTACAGAGCCGCAACAAGCTTTTCAGCGGCCGTCTTTCAAACGTGAAATCATTTACAGCGTGTGGAAAGAACAACTCGAGTGCAACTCGAAATAAATAACACGGTGCATTTCCACCCCGGAAGGACACTCGAATATTCTGGTGTATGTGCGAACTAACTGAGGCATTGAATAGAAGATTCAAGTACATGGAGAGTAAACAAATGATATTGACCATCTCTGCTTCAACCATGCAGTGCGTGACAAGGTGGTGTGCCGGTTAACATAAAGCATGACGTCATTCAGCTGCCAAGCGATATTGAACTGAAATCTAGGTGCAACAATCTGCCACTGCTTGAGTTCTATAAGCGTTACGCAAACAATGATGCATTGTCCACTTTGAGGAGACATGCACTGAAATAATGCATCTGTGTTCGGAGCAGCAGTGTGATATTCAGTAGGCTCATTTTAAAGTTGATAATTGGTTTTTGTCGGCGAATAATGTTATACAAATCACCATGGTCATTAGCAGAACACAGGTTCTCCAACTCTGAAGTACTGTCTGGTGACGCAAAGCAGAGACTGCACGGTACAATATAAAGACATGGTGACACAAACCAGAGACTGCACGGTACAATATAAAGACATGGTGACGCAAACCACAGACTGCACGGTACAATATAAAGACATGGTGACGCAAACCAGAGACTGCACGGTACAATATAAAGATATGGTGACTCAAACCAGAGACTGCACGGTACAATATAAAGACATGGTGACACAAACCAGAGACTGCACGGTACAATATAAAGACATGGTGACACAAACCAGAGACTGCACGGTACAATATAAAGACATGGTGACTCAAACCAGAGACTGCACAGTACAATATAAAGACATTGTGACACAAACCAGAGACTGCACGGTACAATATAAAGACACGGTGACACAAACCAGAGACTGCACGGTACAATATAAAGACACGGTGACACAAACCAGAGACTGCAGGGTACAATATAAAGACATGGTGACACAAACCAGAGACTGCACGGTACAGTATAAAGACATGGAGACAAAAACCAGAGACTGCACGGTACAGTATAAAGACAATATGAATTGGAAACAAATAGGTATATTTAGCTCCTGTGAGAAGAAACGTACTAAACACAAACACGTTGCACATAACTTACAAGGGGATCCATCGTATACCGGAATACAGGTGAAAATCCAAAATCAGAAGTAATCAATAAATATATAAAATGAATAATAAAATAAAATACACAGAAAAGCGTATAATACGACACACAGGACGGCCGACTTTTTGATTCTCAGAATCTTTATTAAGGACAGGACAACACAGATAGATAAAACAACGGGGGGGGGGGGGGGGGAGGGGAGGAACACCACTACTCTGTTTCCATGCGGGAGCAGAAAAGGCGGCTTTGCCAGTTGCGAAGGCACTCTTTGGCTGCAGAGTTTAAGTATAGTAGGTTGCCAGATAGGATTTAGGTCACCAACCTTCGCCACAGATAAGACGCAGTATAAAGACACGGACATAAATAAGAGAGACTATACGGTACAGTATAAAGATATGGAGACAAATGAGAGAGACTATACGGTACACTATAAAGATATGGAGACAAATTAGAGAGACTATATGGTACAGTATAAAGATATGGAGACAAATGAGAGAGACTATACGGTACAGTATAAAGATATGGAGACAAATGAGAGAGACTATACGGTACAGTATAAAGATATGGAGACAAATCAGAGAGGCTATAGGGTACAGTATAAAGATATGGAGACAAATGAGAGAGACTATACGGTACAGTATAAAGACATGGAGACAAATGCGAGAGACTATAGGGTACAGTATAAAGATATGGAGACAAATGAGAGAGACCATACGGTACAGTATAAAGACATGGAGACAAATGAGAGAGACTATATGGTACAGTGTAAAGACATAGAGACAAATGAGAGAGACTATAGGGTAGATTGTAGAAATTGCTACAAACACGGCGGGATGGGATGTATTGTGAAGACTGGTGGCAGAGTCGGTAAATTGTAAGATATGTATGCATTTCAGAATTCTGATCCCTTATGTTATAACCAATATTATTTGTAATTAACTGCAGTAAAGAAACAAACATGAAGCCCATGAGCGGGCACTCTCCCGCTGTTTATACTTCACCTCGACACCGCAAGGTACAAGAGGAACATGATGAGATGGAGATGAGACACAGCAGTCAACTGAGAAATGTTAAAAATGTCAAGAGAGCACTACGAATGTCATCACCACCACCACCTCATCATCATCATCACCATGATCACCATCATTATCATCATCATTCATCATCATCATCATCATCATCATCATCATCATCATCATCATCATCATCATCACCATCACCATCATCATTATCATCATCATCATTATCATCACCATCACCATTATCATCATCATCACCATCATCATTATCATCATTATCATCATCACCATCATATGCCCTGTCAGTTTATATATACGTCCATGTCTCTCTACGGACTTCGTTCCCGGGTGATCTAGAACAATTCATAGAAGATGATACTCCTCTCAGCCAGTATCATCTCTCTCGGACTGCCTCACCCTCTTCTCCGCTGATCTTTCCAGCTGTCACAATATTTTTTTCAATTTCATTTCTTTGAACTTCAGCGTAATCCACACACGTGCTACTATAAGGTGTACTTTTAATGATTGTGGGGGATTTTTGAAAATATCGAGGTTACAAGTTTTGTATTCACCCTCTGTGGAGTTAAAACAACATAATGTTTAATACAAAACTTGGAACGGCAATATTTTCAGAAACTCCACTGTATTTCTAGTGCACTGGTCTGATTTTTGCGTGCGGATTAGCTTTCCCTATTACTAGTGTCTCTCCCCATCAGGTGAACCCACTCCAATTTGTGAGGTACTTGTAATTTACATCCCTAAATCAAGGACGAGAAGCCAATATTTTGGCCTAAATGAACTGTGTATGGGCTGAATCCGCTACCTCGGCATCAACGTGCCGGAAGTTTAAGAGCGATCGCCCGTATCCACTGGGTAAAAATATGAATAAAATTGGGTGGAACTGCGGTAAAGCTGTGAAAATGTAAACAATATAAAATGACACAAAGTAGTGCAGCTTTACATAACAGAATTACGACACATACAGGACGTTGCGGCGATTAGCCTTCATCAGCAAACAAACACATACACAAAACACAACATATAGTCAAGAAGATCTCCTGTGACTACATAAAAACGTGACGACAGGACGAGAAGAACAAAAAGATGAAAAAAATGAAAGCAATGAAGAGAAAATGAAAATTGGGAAAGATGTTCATACTTACCTCAGTATTCCGAGCTATAGAGGTTATACACAGCTCGGAATACTGAAGTAAGTATGAACATGTTTTCCAATTTTCATTTGTTGCGATTCGTAGGCCGCTTACCAGGCGTTCGAAACGCAGCCGCGATCGATTTGTGCGGCAGACAGTGTCGCGTTATGTTATAACGTGTTGATATGGATGCCGGTCGTTCAGAAATCAATGGCAAACTACTGAACGTAAAACTTGCCCAGTACATCAACAGCAGCTGAAAAATGCTGGTGTTGACTGCAACGTCCTGCAATGGATATGCAACGTATTTAAAAATAAAAAAAAAGGACAAAACGGAACACATAATGTCTGATGTGAAATATATGTTAAAATTAGAAATGCGATGCCAAAGAAGGCAATTTCAAAAAAAAAAAAAATGATAACATCAAGGGAACAGAATCCCCGGGGTGCGCTTCTGGCCAGTCTAGTTACAAGCTTCTGTAGTATGGACGAAGGAAAAAACGTGATGAAAAGTTTATATTGACATTTGAGACGTGCTGTTATTGAAATATGACAAGACGAGACTGTATTAAATGTTGATAAAACGTTCTGAAAAATTTAAAACAAGAAGATTAATTTTTAAGTAACGTAATGTGATGTTGTGTTATTTTATTCAAAACAATGTTTGTCCTTAGTCAATTCAAACGCAGAAGCCCCAAACAATATGTTGCACTATGTATTGCCTGACATATTTCGCTGTATATCGTCAGATATATACTGCAATTATTCTATATCATATGAAGTGAATACATGAATGAATTATATGTTGGCAAAATAACTTAAATGTTATATTACGTTATGTTACGTTAAGTTATGTTATGTCCAGCGACGTCACTGCTCAGTGAACTTCCCCTTGCGAGCTCAGTCTTGCGATGCAGCAGCAAACATCCTAGAGTGTTTCCGCTCGCTGTTCCCACGAGGAGTTGATTCTGGTATCTCATTTCTTGACCCCAAAGGCAGCACTGACGTGATTAAACAGGCATTCACTGCCAGTTCGTGTAGACTGCTAGCGCCCGAGTCTCGTCAGTATCCGCCATCCGAGTCCTTAATGCATTGATTATAGAAGCCCTGTCCATGCTCCTTCCCGTTTGTAATGGTGCATAATTTACGAGCTGGTCTACCATTGGTAAAGTAAAACGAAAGCTATGTCACATTCTAGTATACCCACATATACAAAAGCCAAGTCACAATCTAGTATAAATACATATACGAAAAGGAGTACGGGGGAGGGGGGAGAGATACTTCGGGGAGAGGGAGGAAAAATAGATCAAATAAAATATGTATGAAGCTGGCATGAACCGATCAATCAACGCAGACACACGAGGTTAAAGGAGCCACACCAGACAGACAAATACGAAGTGGAATAATCAGGAGGGTTCACGAACGCCCCAAGAGCTGACAAAACTTGATAATGATGTTCACAACTAACGTACACCAACATTAAGGCACATCGTTTCTCTTTACGTTGTTCTACTATTTTCTGATCATGTCTGGGAACCGGAGAAGCGCAGTCGTTAGCACGCTTGCTCATATTTCTGGTGGTAGTGTGTCTGAATCCACTTCCAGCTGGATACTTTTATCATTGATCTGGGTTCTGATGTCATCTCACGCTTCCCACGGGGACCAGAAAATGCACAGGGAAGCAAAGTCGGCTGGCGTTATATTAAGTCAGAGGGTACCGATTAATTTAAAGTATGCCGCCAGCACCATATACCCTGAACGCTGAGGAAACAGGGTTACGTATCGTACTTACTAGATGTAGCAGGCCCGTTGCATACCATTCTCTTATGACGGTCGTCGGAGAAAGTCTCGAATTTTCGCCAATTTGCAGGGTTCATGTATGTTTATGTCCATGTCGTTCCATCATTTAATGCCAGTATAGTGCCTTGCAGTGTATGGCAGGGGAGTCTTGAGCCTGAGGAATTCAGGCCGCCTGGCTAGTGCAGTCGCCTCGAACTGTGCAGGGTAGAGTTTTCTTTATGCCCCCGACAGAAAAAACAACTCCACAACTTACCGAGGATTCGAACCCGGGTCTCCCGAAGGAGAATCCGGCAATCAAGCCACTCGGCCAGCCTTGTCCATGATATCTCTAAAGTCCCTTGTCCACTGTCGTGTCGGTCGACGTCTTCTCCCAGGAACCATGCTTTCTACTACGGTTCAGGGTCGCCTTGCACGAGAGGTTACGCGATCCCATGATGCTCAGGGGGATCAGGGTTCGGCTCCCAGAGTAAAACTGGGCATTTTTACAGGAGCCGTTGATGATAATATTTCTCTATGCCACTGACACAAATCATCCAGCATCATTTCTTTCGTTCTGGTATTGCCGCTTGTATCGCCGATGTTTTCCAAT
The DNA here is from genome assembly GCA_963921405.1 of Cepaea hortensis. Taxonomy (NCBI): domain Eukaryota; kingdom Metazoa; phylum Mollusca; class Gastropoda; order Stylommatophora; family Helicidae; genus Cepaea; species Cepaea hortensis. The sequence goes on along the minus strand of OY992880.1, from coordinate 131,319,361 downwards.
CATCACGATGTTTTCCCATCACTCTATTATCATTGCATTACCAAAGTTATAATGACTCCTTTACTTATGTTTGTTTATAATGCTTTACTCACATTCGCCGTTTCTCAATTAATTAATAAATCAGGTGCCCCCTCCACGATGAAGATTGGCTGCAATGGATCTGTCTGTCTTTCGCCTTGATTGTACATTATGTCAGACTGCTGTTCATCTATCGTTTGATGTTATCTTTTCACTCGTATCGTTGCCTACCTCTTGCTCGTTTGCTTTCAACCTTTCCCTCAAGTATATTTTCTTTTTGAGTGTTACGTTATTTAATGTGGCCGAAATATTTAATTTGTCTCTTGTTTATTTCTTTCATCAACTCTCTTTACATTCCCTCTGTATTTGATTACTTTTGTTTCCATGAAATAAGCATATTTTTCTGTATATCCACATCTCTATTCGCAATTGCTTGTTGATTGTCCGGGCTTCAGGGGCACATAGTAGTGTCGAATATACATAACATTTGACAATTCTAATGTTTTAACGCGCTGTTAATTTCTCTAAATGTTAATACTGATTTCATATTTTTGGAAGCATTTTTGGTCATACTGATTTCTGTCTCACTTCTGCCATCATCTGTTATTATATGTCCAAGATATGAGAAATGTGTTACTTGTTCTGGTATCTCATAGTTTACTGTGATGTTCATTGATGGGGTCGGGTCTCCTTTCCACTATCAATTATCATGGTTTTCGTTTGTTGGATATAAATATCTAAGCCATATTCTACTATATGCCTGTTAACGTGTTCCACAATGTTTTGTAACTTTTCCTGGCTTTCTGCTAGTAAAACTGTATCGGCAGCATACCTAAGATTGTTTATGATTCTTCCATTGATGTTAAGTCCAGGCAGTTTGACTTGTTTGACAATTCTGTATGTATATAAGTTGAATAGGCTTGGGGACAACGCGCATCCCTGCCGCACTCTTCTCTTTTTATCTCTATGGGCGACGAATAATCATTTCGGTATCTAATTGTTGCCACTAGTTCCAAGTACAGGCTACTAATAATTCTGATGTCCTTTCCGTCTACTCCTGTATCTTCAAGGCTTGTAAGCAATCGTTCTTGTGCTCTGTCAAAAGCTTTCTTGAAGTGTGTAACACACGCACGCACGTACGCACGCACGCACAGAAGCACGTACGCAAGCACAAACACACACCCACCCACACACACGCACATATATATATATATCTTTTTTTTCTGAACTTCTATCTATTTTTCATTCAACATCCTCTAACAGATTATGGCTTCCCTGTTGCCGCTGTTTTTTCGAAGCATGTCGATCGGTTAATCCTACCTGGCAAAACTCGAATCTTGCCAGCTGGCGACCAGTGGATGTGACATGGTGGTAGTAGCAAATGAGTGGCACCTTGCAGTTTTGTCAGACCAAAGTATGTGAGTTGGAATGTCACCAAAATTCCCTCACAATGCCTGGCAGAGCTTCAGAGAAACATGTGGAGCCCCAACGATATGTTCCCTCTCTCGGCCTTGCCTTGTGTTCCAGGGGAATGGGTAACCAATACGTCTGGCACAAGATAGGCTGCAGACGCTGGAGGATCAGCGTCAAACCTCCGAGACCTCGCCTCCACGAGCAGGTGGCGAGTGGTAGCCAAACCCTGGAACCCAAGGGACCCGACTTAGAGGCGTTCAGCCAAGTCCCACAGGTGAGGGCCTTGTACGCGCCTAAACTGTAGGTCACGTACATCTGTCAACCACAAGTGTCCGGGCCTATGTAAAGCGTGCACTATCGTCACACTCCCTGCCTGACTTATGCGGATCCCGCAACCACCGGGAATAGGCCCGCAGGAGATATCGCCGGAGATATTGCTTGTCTGTTGCGAGCAAATCTCCCATCCTTCCACTGTGCGGATCTCGCGACCAGCGAGAATAGCCCGCTGGAGATTTTGCTCGTCTGTTGCGGACAAATCTCCACGACTGAATAAGGAAAGAAACGTAGTAGCAAATATGCAAGGGTTAAGTAGATAAGGAACCTACGACTCGTCTAGCAAAGCGGTAGGCAATTAACTTGATCCTAAAATTCTGCTCAAGATTCGTGAAGGTTTCTGGAGGAAAGGCGCTTGTCACAGGCGCCGGAACTTCAATTAGACCTCCCCAGGATGCCTAACGCTATAAGTGGAAGAAAACAACAACAACAACTTCCTCATCTACGTATTTTATTTTGAATGTTTTCTTGCTTCGCCGTTTCTAGTTTAGTTATTCTGGAGTTGTGTTGTTTATCTGAACTAAGAAACGACATCACTGCACTCAGGACATTCCCACACGAGCTCCGCTCCCTCGTTCAACAGCCAGACAAGAGTCATACTGCTAATCGTTCCAACTGCCATTGGATTGAAAATTCTTCTGGTCTTTTCTATCATATTTGAGATTCGTCAAGAACCCGTGCCGATCCCCCGCCATATTATTCTCTCCTCATACCGGTTCTCAGACTGTTCTTTCGCTCCCCCTCTCCCTTCCCCTCTTTTTTTCACCAGCAACCACGAACGCGCTCCCACGCACGCATGCACGCGCGCGCGCGCACACACACACACACACACATATTTCTCTCGCTCACCAATATTTCTCTCGCTCACTCTCGATTTATATCTTTCTTTAACTCTCTATATGTCCGAATCTTTCTCTCTCTATATGTCTCTCTCTTTCTCTCTCTCTATGTATAAATCTCTCTCTACGTCTCTCTCTCTCTCTCTTTCTCCATCCCTTGTTCTCCCTTTCACCATTTCGCTCTCTCTCTCTCTCTCTCTCTCTCTCTCTCTCTCTCTCTCTCTCTCTCTCTTGAGTAAGCAACGACAAACTACGTATAATTGTTTCGAAAATCACAAACAATCCCCAACAATGCTGGTGTTTATTGTGATGTCCAGTAATAAGTAAAGGTATGCAACTAGCTGATATCTGTCTTTCATTCCCCCCCCCCCCCCCCTTTCCGCCTCTTTTTTCCCCACCTATTCTTTCTTTCTCCGGATACCGACCTTCTTTGCAACGACATGCAACTAACTTTGTCTCCAATCTGTACATTGCATTATTTGTGCCTCACCCTTTCCCAAATCCATACGATTCTTCACCAATTTCCATCTGTATTGTTCTCCTCGTTTTTCTCATTATAATTCTGAGTAGAAGGGTGGTGACGTGGTTTATGAGGTTGATTGTACGAAATAATTTTATTTCGTATGTTTTTACTAGCACAAACGGCAATGGCACCCCATAACTTGAAGTTGAGTGCTGTCAATTTACATTCTGTGTAGGTGGTCGCATTAGGAATGCCATAGGAATTTCTCTCAGAATGTGGATAATGTCAAAGCATAAAGAATGGCGTAGCAATTTTCCCCGAGACTGGCTAATATATGGCCTTTTCTTTGTGGCTGGTTAAGTCAGAACGCGCATATACATACATAATGCAACGATCACCTTGTATAATATGTTGTAAAGTATGGACAAGAAAACATGGGATTGTAATCTATGTTATAAACGTGGTCAGAAACATAGACGATTTTACTCTGTGTTATAAACGTATGGTCAAAAACATCTGATGTTATATTTCATGTTATAAACTTATTGTCAGAAACGTCTAATACTATATTTCATGCTATAAACTTATGGTGAGAAAATAAAAACTAAGATTGTATTCAGTGTTATAAACTGAAGGTCAGAAATATCTGAAATAGTATTTTGTTTTATAAAATTATGATCTAAATAGCTGATTTTTGTATTCTGTGTTATAAACTGAAGGTCACAAACATCTCAGATTGTACTCGATGTTATAAGCTGATAGTCAGAAAGAGCAGAGATAGTATTCCATTTCATACATTTATGGTCAGAAACATCTTTTGCTATATTCCATGTTATAAAATGTAAAATCAGAAACAGCAGAAATTATATTACGTGTCATAAATTTATGGTCAGAAACACCGGAGATTGTATTCCATATCATAAACATATGGTCAAAAACAACGAAAGTTTATTCCATGTTATAAGCTTATTGTCAGAAATACTGTAAACATTATATTATATTATGCATATATGTCAAAAGTGCCGAAGTTATAGCGAATTATAACGAATTAGTGTGAAACACCAGATATTGTCGGATGCGATACATAATTGTAGGATGCTAGATGCAAATTTAGGATGCGAGATATAAATGTAGGAGCGAGATATAAATATAGGAAGCGACATATAAATATAGGAGGCGAGATATAACTGTAGGATGCGATATATAAATGAAGAACGCGATATATAAATTTAAGGTGCGATATATAAATGTAGCCGGTCTCTCTGGCCGAGGGGTTACAACACTTTCTCCGTAATCCCGTTTATCACGCAGAGTCTCGTAGCGGGCGAGAGCTGGGAGCGGTTGGACCCCCGCTGGTGACTTGCGAGATAACTGAGCCGGCCGCTCAGAAAGCAATGGCAAACTACTTAGCGTAATCTTACCAAGAAATCAACAGACAGCTGAAAGATGCTGCTGTTGACAGCGATGTCCTGTAAAGGATATGCGAATAAAAAAATATATATAAATGTAGGATGCGATATATAAATGTAGGATAGGAGATATAAATGTAGGATGCGATATATAACTGTAGGATGCGAGATATAAATGTAGGATGGGAGATATAAATGTAGGATGCGATATATAAATATAGGATGCGAGATATAAATGTAGTATGCGAGATATAAATATGGTGAGAATATCACACACGTAGAACACCATACGTTATAAAGTCATTGGCCAGAAATGTGAGAATCTGTGGGGCCTATAAAAAAGTAATGTCATATGGACAAGAAACAGAACACATATACGACACATAGTAATGGTGGGTAAGACCAACATTCGAAGATGAACCAAGTGTGTCATCTACCTAGGTCTACAGCTATGGAGTAAGGGCATTGTCACCACGGATTTAATCCCAACCAGTCCACGTGTGCATTGACGAGACTGTAACTGGATGCATCCTTATAGGCCTCTCTGCTGGTGTGAAGTTACAGAACCGGCTTTGCACACTTCTCTGGCTTCTGGGCCAGGAGAGGGGATGAAGAGACCCAGAACACTGTCACTGTGAAGACGTTATTATGGTATCGGGACATGAGGAAATCCTCCACATCCACCTCACTCCGACAGATAGCACGGTCAAGTGAAGGACCAGGGACGCAGAGATGTTTCCAAAGCACCAGGGCCAGGTTTTATACTGGCCAAGACCTTCTAACACGTCCTAGTCGTGCATCCTGGGCAACAGGTCCCTTCGGGGTCCTGGCTAGCGTAGTAGGATCGCTGATTCTTCTAAAGTCGGAGAGGAGCTGCCTACACGGCGAGGAACCACCAGTCTACACACCAATAAGCCAAACATGGGACAAAGGATACTCACGCAAACCTAAGTCCGGTATGACATCACATTGATGTTGGACAACAGGATGTCTTCATCCGACATACAGGACTTCGCGTTGGAGTTCACAGCCAGCGAACGCAAGAAGGACCCTTTTACACGCACTAGGATGTTGGTCACATGTTACGAGATACATTTGAAAGACCCATGGGCACTCCAGAGTTATTTAGTTGCATATCCTCTACAGGACGTCCCAGTCAACCCCATGATATTTTGACTGTTTATGATTTCTTGGCAAGTTTACGTTCAGTAGTATACTATTGATTTCTGGACCACCGGCATTCATAGAATTGCATGAAAATCGACGCAAACCAGTCTGCTGCCAAATCGCTCGCAGTTGTATTTCGAACGTGGTATGCGGGATTACCAATTCCGTATGTAACCCCTTCGTCACCGATCCCGCTCCATGGTGATGTGGTCAAAAACACGATGACCGCCTTTATCTCCCCAGACATGTCCGTTTGCTCATTTTAGACTGGGTCGACCAGGCCGTACAGTTCACTTTTAAAAATAATCGTCATCGACTCGAACCCACGAGCATCGGGTCCACTCCTATATATGCAAACCCCTTTCAGAGTTCACAGGATAAGAACGCCCAGGTGTTGTACTTGAAAGATCAAACTAGGTTTCTCAACGGATTCACTAAGCTGAGTTGAGTTGCGTTGCGTCAAGAACCAACATGTCAGCACTCGAGATATTCCCATGCGTGCTTCGTACTCATCTGCAACAGCCAGCGAAGAGTCCCAATACTAATGATACCAGCAGAAGTCTGATTATGCGACTGTCTGGTATTTCCTCGGAGTTTTAAGTGTAGGCCAGTTCCTCTGGTCACTGCCTGCAGCACCATTCTCTCCAAGCCGCCATGATATATCTGTACCGCTGCATTATACACACCATTCCGATAGGCCCCGACTAGATTCGCCTTATCATGCACCAATACACCAGCCAACTGTGCACCAATACACCAGCCAACTGTGCACCAATACACCAGCCAACTGTGCACCAATACACCAGCCAACTGTGCTCCAATACACCAGCCAACTGTGCACCAATACACCAGCCAACTGTGCTCCAATACACCAGCCAACTGTGCACCAATACACCACCCAACTGTGCACCAGTACACCACCCAACTGTGCACCAGTACACCAGCCAACTGTGCGCCAATACACAACCCAACTGTGCACCAATACACCACCCAACTGTGCACCAATACACCAGCCAACTGTGCACCAATACACCAGCCAACTGTGCACCAATACACCAGCAACTGTGCACCAATACACCAGCAAACTGTGCACCAATACACCAGCCAACTGTGCACCAATACACCAACCAACTGTGCACCAATACACCAGCAAACTGTGCACCAGTACACCAGCCAACTGTGCACCAATACACCAGCCAACTGTGCAACAATACACCAGCCAACTGTGCAACAATACACCAGCCAACTGTGCACCAATACACCAGCCAACTGTGCACCAATACACCAGCCAACTGTGCAGCAATACACCAGCCAACTGTGCACCAATACACCAGCCAACTGTGCACCAATACACCACCCAACTGTGCACCAATACACTAGCCAACTGTGCACTAATACACCACCCAACTGTGCACCAATACACCACAAAACTGTGCACAAATACACCACCCAACTGTGCACCAATACACCACCCAACTGTGCATAAATACACCACCCAACTGTGCACCAATACACCACCGAACTGTGCACCAATACACCACCCAACTGTGCACCAATACACCAGCCAACTGTGCACCAATACAACACCCAACTGTGCACCAATACACCAGCAAACTGTGCACCAATACACCAGCCAACTGTGCACCAATACACCAGCCAACTGTGCACCAATACACCAGCCAACTGTGCACCAATACACCAGCCAACTGTGCACCAATACACCACCCAACTGTGCACCAATACACCAGCCAACTGTACACCAATACACCAGCCAACTGTGCACCAATACACCAGCCAACTGTGCACCAATACACCAGCCAACTGTGCTCCAATACACCAGCCAACTGTGCACCAATACACCAGCCAACTGTGCTCCAATACACCAGCCAACTGTGCACCAATACACCACCCAACTGTGCACCAGTACACCACCCAACTGTGCACCAGTACACCAGCCAACTGTGCGCCAATACACAACCCAACTGTGCACCAATACACCACCCAACTGTGCACCAATACACCAGCCAACTGTGCACCAATACACCAGCCAACTGTGCACCAATACACCAGCAACTGTGCACCAATACACCAGCAAACTGTGCACCAATACACCAGCCAACTGTGCACCAATACACCAACCAACTGTGCACCAATACACCAGCAAACTGTGCACCAGTACACCAGCCAACTGTGCACCAATACACCAGCCAACTGTGCAACAATACACCAGCCAACTGTGCAACAATACACCAGCCAACTGTGCACCAATACACCAGCCAACTGTGCACCAATACACCAGCCAACTGTGCACCAATACACCAGCCAACTGTGCAGCAATACACCAGCCAACTGTGCACCAATACACCAGCCAACTGTGCACCAATACACCACCCAACTGTGCACCAATACACTAGCCAACTGTGCACTAATACACCACCCAACTGTGCACCAATACACCACAAAACTGTGCACAAATACACCACCCAACTGTGCACCAATACACCACCCAACTGTGTATAAATACACCACCCAACTGTGCACCAATACACCACCGAACTGTGCACCAATACACCACCCAACTGTGCACCAATACACCAGCCAACTGTGCACCAATACAACACCCAACTGTGCACCAATACACCAGCAAACTGTGCACCAATACACCAGCCAACTGTGCACCAATACACCAGCCAACTGTGCACCAATACACCAGCCAACTGTGCACCAATACACCAGCCAACTGTGCACCAATACACCACCCAACTGTGCACCAATACACCAGCCAACTGTACACCAATACACCAGCCAACTGTGCACCAATACACCACCCAACTGTGCACCAATACACCAGCCAACTGTGCACCAATACACCAGCCAACTGTGCACCAATACACCACCAAACTGTGCACCAATACACCAGCCAACTGTGCACCAATAAACCACCCAACTTTGCACGATTACACCACCCAACTGTGCACCAATACACCACCCAACTGTGCACAAATACACCGCCCAACTGTGCACCAATACACCACCCAACTGTGCACCAATACACCACCCAACTGTGCACCAATACACCATCCAACTGTGCACCAATACACCAGCCAACTGTGCACCAATACACCACCCAACTGTGCACCAATACACCACCCAATTGTGCACAAATACACCACCCAACTGTGCACCAATACACCAGCCAACTGTGCACCAATACACCAGCCAACTGTGCACCAATACACCACCGAACTGTGCACCAATACACCACCCAACTGTGCACCAATACACCAGCCAACTGTGCACCAATACAACACCCAACTGTGCACCAATACACCAGCAAACTGTGCACCAATACACCAGCCAACTGTGCACCAATACACCAGCCAACTGTGCACCAATACACCAGCCAACTGTGCAGCAATACACCAGCCAACTGTGCACCAATACACCAGCCAACTGTGCACCAATACACCACCCAACTGTGCACCAATACACTAGCCAACTGTGCACTAATACACCACCCAACTGTGCACCAATACACCACAAAACTGTGCACAAATACACCACCCAACTGTGCACCAATACACCACCCAACTGTGCATAAATACACCACCCAACTGTGCACCAATACACCACCGAACTGTGCACCAATACACCACCCAACTGTGCACCAATACACCAGCCAACTGTGCACCAATACAACACCCAACTGTGCACCAATACACCAGCAAACTGTGCACCAATACACCAGCCAACTGTGCACCAATACACCAGCCAACTGTGCACCAATACACCAGCCAACTGTGCACCAATACACCAGCCAACTGTGCACCAATACACCACCCAACTGTGCACCAATACACCAGCCAACTGTACACCAATACACCAGCCAACTGTGCACCAATACACCACCCAACTGTGCACCAATACACCAGCCAACTGTGCACCAATACACCAGCCAACTGTGCACCAATACACCACCAAACTGTGCACCAATACACCAGCCAACTGTGCACCAATAAACCACCCAACTTTGCATGATTACACCACCCAACTGTGCACCAATACACCACCCAACTGTGCACAAATACACCGCCCAACTGTGCACCAATACACCACCCAACTGTGCACCAATACACCACCCAACTGTGCACCAATACACCATCCAACTGTGCACCAATACACCAGCCAACTGTGCACCAATACACCACCCAACTGTGCACCAATACACCACCCAATTGTGCACAAATACACCACCCAACTGTGCACCAATACACCAGCCAACTGTGCACCAATACACCAGCCTACTGTGCACCAATACACCACCGAACTGTGCACCAATACACCACCCAACTGTGCACCAATACACCAGCCAACTGTGCACCAATACAACACCCAACTGTGCACCAATACACCAGCAAACTGTGCACCAATACACCAGCCAACTGTGCACCAATACACCAGCCAACTGTGCACCAATACACCAGCCAACTGTGCACCAATACACCAGCCAACTGTGCACCAATACACCACCCAACTGTGCACCAATACACCAGCCAACTGTACACCAATACACCAGCCAACTGTGCACCAATACACCACCCAACTGTGCACCAATACACCAGCCAACTGTGCACCAATACACCAGCCAACTGTGCACCAATACACCACCAAACTGTGCACCAATACACCAGCCAACTGTGCACCAATAAACCACCCAACTTTGCACGATTACACCACCCAACTGTGCACCAATACACCACCCAACTGTGCACAAATACACCGCCCAACTGTGCACCAATACACCACCCAACTGTGCACCAATACACCACCCAACTGTGCACCAATACACCATCCAACTGTGCACCAATACACCAGCCAACTGTGCACCAATACACCACCCAACTGTGCACCAATACACCACCCAATTGTGCACAAATACACCACCCAACTGTGCACCAATACACCAGCCAACTGTGCACCAATACACCAGCCAACTGTGCACCAATACACCACCAAACTGTGCACCAATACACCAGCCAACTGTGCACCAATACACCAGCCAACTGTGCACCAATAAACCACCCAACTTTGCACGATTACACCACCCAACTGTGCACCAATACACCACCCAACTGTGCACCAATACACCGCCCAACTGTGCACCAATACACAACCCAACTGTGCACCAATACACCACCCAACTGTGCACCAATACACCACCCAACTGTGCACCAATAGACCAGCCAACTGTGCACCAATACACCAGCCAACTGTGCACCAATACACCAGCAACTGTGCACCAATACACCAGCAAACTGTGCACCAATACACCAGCCAACTGTGCACCAATACACCAACCAACTGAGCACCAATACACCAGCCAACTGTGCACCAATACACCAGCCAACTGTGCTCCAATACACCAGCCAACTGTGCACCAATACACCACCCAACTGTGCACCAGTACACCAGCCAACTGTGCGCCAATACACTACCCAACTGTGCACCAATACACCACCCAACTGTGCACCAATACACCAGCCAACTGTGCACCAATACACCAGCCAACTGTGCACTAATACACCAGCAACTGTGCACCAATACACTAGCAAACTGTGCACTAATACACCAGCCAACTGTGCACCAATACACCACCCAACTGTGCACCAATACACCAGCCAACTGTGCACCAATACACCATCCAACTGTGCACCAATACACCAGCCAACTGTGCACCAATACACCACCCAACTGTGCACCAATACACCACCCAATTGTGCACAAATACACCACCCAACTGTGCACCAATACACCAGCCAACTGTGCACCAATACACCAGCCAACTGTGCACCAATACACCACCAAACTGTGCACCAATACACCAGCCAACTGTGCACCAATAAACCACCCAACTTTGCACGATTACACCACCCAAATGTGCACCAATACACCACCCAACTGTACACCAATACACCGCCCAACTGTGCACCAATACACAACCCAACTGTGCACCAATACACCACCCAACTGTGCACCAATACACCACCCAACTGTGCACCAATAGACCAGCCAACTGTGCACCAATACACCAGCCAACTGTGCACCAATACACCAGCAACTGTGCACCAATACACCAGCAAACTGTGCACCAATACACCAGCCAACTGTGCACCAATACACCAACCAACTGAGCACCAATACACCAGCCAACTGTGCACCAATACACCAGCCAACTGTGCTCCAATACACCAGCCAACTGTGCACCAATACACCACCCAACTGTGCACCAGTACACCAGCCAACTGTGCGCCAATACACTACCCAACTGTGCACCAATACACCACCCAACTGTGCACCAATACACCAGCCAACTGTGCACCAATACACCAGCCAACTGTGCACTAATACACCAGCAACTGTGCACCAATACACTAGCAAACTGTGCACTAATACACCAGCCAACTGTGCACCAATACACCAGCAAACTGTGCACCAGTACACCAGCCAACTGTGCACCAATACACCAGCCAACTGTGCAACAATACACCAGCCAACTGTGCAACAATACACCAGCCAACTGTGCACCAATACACCAGCCAACTGTGCACCAATACACCAGCCAACTGTGCACCAATACACCAGCCAACTGTGCACCAATACACCAGCCAACTGTGCACCAATACACCAGCCAACTGTGCACCAATACACTAGCCAACTGTGCACTAATACACCACCCAACTGTGCACCAATACACCACCCAACTGTGCACCAATACACCACCCAACTGTGCACCAATACACCACCCAACTGTGCACCAATACACCACCCAACTGTGCACAAATACACCACCCAACTGTGCACCAATACACGACCCAACTGTGCACAAATACACCACCCAACTGTGCACCAATACACCACCGAACTGTGCACCAATACACCACCCAACTGTGCACCAATACACCGCCCAACTGTGCACCAATACACCACCCAACTGTGCACCAATACACCACCCAACTGTGTACCAATACACCAGCCAACTGTGCACCAATACACCACCCAACTGTGCACCAATACACCACCCAACTGTGCACCAATACACCACCCAACTGTGCACCAATACACCACCCAACTGTGCACCAATACACCACCCAATTGTGCACCAATACACCACCCAACTGTGCACCAATACACCACCCAACTGTGCACCAATACATCACCCAACTGTGCACCAATACACTACCCACTTGTGCACCAATACACCACCCAACTGTGCAAGCTGGGCTGATTAAAGAAATTAGACGCAAACAATCACAATCTTTGATCACGTTATCAGAAACACGGTCTCGCCGGTCTCGGTGGCCAAAGGCTTGCGAACGCGGTTCGTTAGCCGGGTACCAGGCGTTCGAAATTCAGCCGCGACCGATTTGTGCAGCAGACAGTGTCGCGTTGTGTTATAACGTGCTGGTATGGGAGCCGGTCGTTCAGAAAGCAATGGCAAACTACTGAACGTAAAACCTTGCCTAGTACATCAACAGCAGCTGAAAAATGCTGGTGTTGACTGCAACGTCCTGCAAGGGATATGCAGCATTAAAAAAATATGAGAACAAATAAATTGGAGAACTTGGTGACAACTGGCAAGATTGAGGGGAAAAGAACAAGGGAAGACAGAGAAGTAAATACATGGATGGCTTAACCACGTGGTATGGTCGAGACAAGAACACAGAGCTGATCCACGACTCTGGTGATCGAGTGAGATGGCGAAACATGACCGCACACGCTTATCGGCATCGCACATGATGATATGCAGCCAAAGCTAATGTATGGAAGCGAATCATGGACAATTAGAAGGCACGTGAAGAATCATGAGGAAGTTGTGGTTTTATAGAAAAATTATAAGGAAGCTGTGGTTTAAAGAAGAATTATAAGAAAATCGTGCACGGATAGAAAGCGCAAGTAAGTTATCTGAAAAGAAGTTGATTCAGAAAATTGAACTGGTTATTCTCATCAGAAGATGACAGTCCGCATTCTTTGAGCGTGTCACGAGAAAGGGAAAACTAGAGTTTGTGGTCACGGATGAGATGATGGAGGGGAGAAGAAGCAGGGGAAGACCAAAACAGAGGATGCTAGAAACATTAACATCCTGGCATGTACGAACAGCATTCTCCGAAAAAAAATTGAGAGCACATGAGAAAGACATGCTCACCAACGCCACACGGCACGGACTATAAGAATAACAAGCACACAAACGCACAAATCTCGTGTTGCCAAGTAGCGACACAGGGTCTACAGTACTAGTCCTGCGTATTAATAGAATTTATACAGTACAGGAGCAGTGAAGAAAAAGAGAGTGTAATTTAAGTTAACAACAGTTAAATGGCAAGCACTAGAAAAACTAGTGAAGCCTAAACCTTTAACAGATAGTGATGATGATTCACGAGAGAGAAGGGAAACTACTCAGAAAGACTGTGTATCATGTGATCAGAACAGCTGAGATCACGAGAATGAAACTTCTGGTCGTTCTAGTCAGTCAGGTCAATGGTTTTGACAAGTCAAGACGTCAAAATGTTTTGAAGCCGTGAAAAATTGTTAAAGCGATTTGTGTATTGATTCGCCATCAAGAATCAGAGATGTATCATCAAGCTAGTACGGCTAAGCCAATGCCCAGCACGAAGGTTTGTTGCATTTCACAGAATTTACGGCAGCGCAGCGACACTGCACACCAGACGCCAAGATCAGGCTGCAAGTTTTACCTTAGTGCATAAGAATGACATCTGTGTATGCGATTGAATATTTCCTATAATGAAACGATTGCGTCTACTCTTCGAATTAATAAACTTTATACAGCAGGAGTGAATATGTATCTACTAAGATTCATCACACGCCCTCCCACATATACGGGACCATGTGATTTATGTCTGCTGTAACATTTTGTCTACAATAAACGAAGAGTACCAAGGACGTCAGTATTTGCTTATATTCATCATGCGTTGATGTTCCTGTTGAATCTGTCAATGACTCTAAGGCATCGAGCCAGCAACAGGTCGTTGGCACGTGTGCTTATAACGTTTACATGTGTGTGTGAGTGTGTGCGTGTGTGCGTGCTCGAGCGCGCACTCTGGTCTTGAATAAATGACTCATAGAGTGACTTTTTGTCATTAATTTTATGAGCAGCGATCAATACGTGAGAGAATTCAAATCTCCTGCTGGTATTATTAATAAGGCGATAAATAACAGCGACGAACAAAGGAAGTCATGATTGTGTCACAATGAATAAAATGCTCTTTTCTTGAGGTATTTTGTATTGTTGATTGATTGGGCATGATTGTTGTATTATCATCATTTTTAATGATCAACACATTCACGCATGTGCACGAAATAAAACAAATTATGGTTGATTCTCATGATAATAGATTGATACAATCTGACCATGATTTATGTTTTCTCACAATGCAATTACAACTCTAGTTGCTTAGTGAGTTCAGTAACAGCATAATCTAAATGTGATATGTCGAATAATAATAATAATGTAATAGGGATGGAGCCCAGTGGCTTTTCTTTGCATTCCGCTGGTTTGCCTACGGCACAAGCCACTAATCTTTGTCTAAAGAGACGAATCCTGCACGGCAGAAGCAGAAAGAAAGAGAGAGCGAGAGAGAGAGAGAGAGAGAGAGCGAGAGAGAGAGAGAGCGAGAGAGAGAGAGAGAGAGGCGCGCTTATTTATGACGTCAGATATCCGCCAAAAGCCTTATCACAGAGTTCTGAGATCATTTATATAGATCAACTAACCAAATCCAATCAACTAACTAAATATTCAAGCCCAATCAACTAACTAAATCTTCTCAATGACAATCGCCTGTGGTGATCCACTGCTGCTTAATCAACATAATGGCGCCTAATCTCTCTATCTAGAGGCCACTCTACTATCCACACTCTGTGGGTGAGCTTAGAAGTCGAAAAGGTTCTTACAATATGCTAAAAGATGTTCATTAAGCAAATGCAACGTTTCCAATCAAGATGGTGTCCACTAAGGAGATGGAGGAACAGTTCAGACCAGACGTAGAGTAAATAAATGATGTGAAATAGTGTGACATCATCAGTGTTTGCAGACATGGAGACATTGTGCATGTAGAAAAGAACCTTACACGATCGGAAAATATAAAAAGAAGAAGAAGTAGAAGAAGCCGTAGTAGCAGCTGTAATAGTATAATAGTAGTAGTAGTAATAGTAGTATTAGTAGTAGTAGTAGTAGTACTAACAGTAGTAGCAGCAGCAGCAGTAGTAGTAGTAGTAGTAGTAGTAGTAGTAGTAGTAGTAGTAGTAGTAGTAGTAGTAGTAGTAGTAGTAGTAGTAGTAGTAGTAGTAGTAGTTGTAGTAGTAGTAGTAGTGGAAGTAGTAGTAATAGTAGTAATTGTAGCAGCAGCAACATGGCTGCCGATCAATACCTGTAATGTATTTCTGCTGGGGAAAATGTGAATGTATATTTTTATTCGGCATAAATCTAAACGTCTCACCATCGTCATCATTATCGTCATCGTCATAATCTATCACGTTTGTCGTCAGACGTCGTGGGGAGGAAACAGTGACGTTCCAGCGTCCGGTGGAGTCACTTGATAGTGTCATTCCATGCGACTGTACAATTTTTGTGATGTCGTCAATCCAGTTTCATCTCGGGCCTCCTCTTGTTCTCGTATCAGATCTTGAAGCGTAGTACACACACGTGATACTGCTTCTCGTGCGCTGACTGAAATTTGCGTGAGGGTTAGCTTTACCTATTACCAGAGTCCCTCCCCATCAAGCGAACCCACTCCAACTGTTGAGGTACTTGTAATTTACGTCTATAAGCCAAGAACGAGAAGTTAACATTTTGGTCTAGCTGACCAGTGTGGGGATTGAACTCGCTACCTCGGCATCAGCGCATCGGAAGTTTAGGAGCGAGTGCTCTTCTTATCCATTCAGCCGTATCGGCCTCCCCCGGAACCATATGATCTTCTTATAACACAGGTGAAAGGCTTTGAATCGTACCTGATTAATCCTGTATTTGTTGTGTTGGTTTTCTTGGCTGCATTCGTGCCATCGCTCGCGTCTCAACAATGTTCTTTTTCTGGATGAGGGATATAGACCGCTTGCATAAAGAGCCATCATCATCATGATGTGCCATGCCGATAAGCGTGAGCGGTCATGATTCGCCATCTCACTCGATCACCAGAGTCGTAGTTCAGCTCAGTGTTCGTATCTCGACCATACCATGTGGCCAAGCCACTCAGTTATTTACTTCTATGTCTTCCCCTTGTTATATTCCCCTCGATCTTGCCATTTGTCATCAAGTTCTCCAATTTATTTCTTCTCATAACGTGACCAAATAATTTTGACTCCATCCATCATCCATCATGTGCCATGCCGGTAAGCGTGGGCGGTCATGTTTTGCCATCTCACTCGATCACCACAAGGAGTCGCCGGTGAACATAAAGGTACTTCATAACGTAGAAAGTCATATACACAACTCCGCTCTCATGGCGACAAGTTTATTAACATCTTTTTTCCGACTACAATTGTGAGACTCTTGGGATGCACCATTTGGCAGTTTCTCCTTGACTTCCGTATTAAAACATGACTGTGGACTATGTCCTAAGTGTTTACCTAACTTTTAAGTTGCGGGGTAAGTGGGTACTCTGCTATGTGCTACTCTCGCTAACAGCATAGGTCCCGACAGAGGTGTTTGGGTATACAGGCCGATACTCGGTCCCCAGTAGCTGCATGTGTCCTGCTTGGAGTGTCGCATCCTCTACCAAGCGTTGCTGCAGCAGAGGTTTGTTTTCCCTTCATCGAGTTATGAAACCACGGTGGCATTATTTCTCTAACTCTCGGGCAAGTTTAGAGGATTTCAAGCAGAGATTATACATCAACAAGAAAAGAAAGAAACAAACAAAGAAATAGGGGAAGAAGGAAAGAAGGAAAGAAAAGAAAGAAAGAAAGAAAGAAAGAAAGAAAGAAACCTCGATCTCCACATAAGATTGAACACACGATTCCGATGTAGTAATCAAAAATGTTATTCCTCCCATAAAAACTCTAATGTGCATTCGTTAATAAGAACATGTTGGTGCACAATGCGTCATGGTGTATCTAATATACACAACCTCTCTCGGTTCTTGAGAAGAAGATCATACTAAGAGAGTCACGGAAACTACAGATGATGTCAAGGGTGGCTGGCCAGACGAAGTCATAACATCTAACCCTGGCAACCTGATATTCAAATTCCAGACTCTTGTTTCCGGAAGCGGAAATGGTTCTACCGACGGTGAGAGATCAAGATTTATATTCATGCTTGACCTAACATTGTAGGGCCAGTCAATTTCCCTGGATTGCCGTCTGTAAACATTGGGACTAATGGATAAGTATTTTCTATTTCCCGAAGTGATCAGTAGATGTGGCGACTGTCGACTTCAGTTTGACGGGAGCTTATATCTGGTAGATATTTCTGTAGTGTCATTATTATGAAATAGATATTTGTTGGGTCTGTCTATGTTGCCGGCGATGTTTTCATGTCTTTATTATTTCTCGTATTGTTTTTCTATTCTTTGTATTTGTCTCTCAGTCAGTTTATCTAACGGAGAGTTTATTCTTTTATCTGTCTTTGTGACTGTATATATACCTGCCTGCCTGAATACCAACCTACCTATCTACCTACCTACCTAGCTACCTACCTAACTACCTACCTACGTGCCTGCCAACCTGCTTGCCTGGCTATCTGACTGTTAAAAGCAACCAGGCAACGACTTCACACTCTAACCACACAGAGCACTTTTAAGCTCCAAATTGGTAACATGGCTGTAGAAATTGTAATTGAGCCTCAAAACACTGGATCTCATCACTAATAGAAATCTAACTTGTAGTTCCCATTTTCTAGAGCTTAAAAAACAAAATAGTCTACCATCTTGCTAAAATTAAAAATGTCGTTGATGAAAACACAAGAAAGATGTTTGTATTACGTCTCATATACAAACACATATTGACTATTGCTCCAAAATCTGGGATGGTTGTTCCATTTAAATCACTAAATGCCGTTACTCACTCCAGAAAAGGGCTAGATTTATAGTAAAAAGGTTACCGACAATTCTAGCTTATATAAACGTTTCCTGCTACTACCACTAAGCAATAGCTTACTTTTCAATACGGCGAAACTAATTCATAAAATCCTAAATAAAATGCTCCAAGCTACCTTCGGCCATTATATAACCCGAGACACAGCACACGATTAAACATATGGCATGTCCATATGCCTAGGATAGACTTATACAAAACAAGCTTATCGTACTTTGCAGCCCAGCTGTAGAACAATCTTCCACAAGACATCAAAGACACCACCAATACTTGTACATGCAATCGCAACCCATTCGAACACTATCTCAATACAGACTATATGTCTCCTTGAAAATAATAATAATTTCAAAGGCAAAATAGTATTTTAAACATTCCCCTAAATGTGGTACGGTACATCTACCGTAGCTAACATTATATATACTATTTTGTTGCGTATCCCATACGGATCCAGAACACCAAAGACCGAGATCTGTGGAGAGCCATGAACGCCTACGCCAGCCGGCACGGCACTTGATGATGATGATCCCATACGGGACGTTGCAGTCAACACAAGCATTTTTCAGCTGCTGTTGATGTACTAGGCAAGTGTTACGTTCAGTAGTTTGTCATTGCTTTCTGAACGACCGGCTCCCATACCAGCACGTTATAACACACGGTTCGTGAGCCGGGTACCAGGCGTTCGAAGCTCAGCTGCGACACGGTCTGCACAAATCGATCGCAGCTGAGCTTCGAACGCCTGGTACCCGGCTCACGAACCGGGTTCGCAAGCCTTTAGCCACGGAGCAGGCTAACATTAACTGCCATATTAAAATTAGATTCAGTGAGTCATGTATTATTAATTACTAGCTGACCCTGCCCGGCTTCGCCCAGACCCTGGTGGGGAGCATCTCATTTAATTCATATAAGTAGTCATATAAGTTCTCGTTCCCGTTACTGACTGTCTGTCTGTCTGTCTGTCTGTCTGTCTGTCTGTCTGTCTGTCTGTCTGTCTGTCTGTCTGTCTGTCTGTCTGTCTGTCTGTCTGACCCGGCCCGGCATTGCCCAGCTCCTGGTGTGGAGCATCTCATTTAATTCATATAAGTAGTCATATAAGTTCCCGTTCCCGACTGTCTATCTGTCTGTCTATCTGTCTGTCTATCTGTCTGCCTGACCCTGCCCGGCTTCGCCCTGTCCCTGGTGGGAAGCATCTCATTTAATTCATATAAGTAGTCATATAAGTTCCCGTTCCCGTTACCGACTATCTGTCTGTCTGTCTGTCTGTCTGTCTGACCCGGCCCGACATCGCCCAGCTCCTGGTGTGAAGCATCTCATTTAATTTATATAAGTAGTCATATAAGTTCCTGTTCCCGACTGTCTATCTGTCTGTCTGTCTGTCTGTCTATCTGTCTGCCTGACTCTGTCCGGCTTCATTAAATTCATACAACAAAAAAAATGTAACTTAAAAGAACGTTCTACCACACACCATCCATTATTTTTAATGAAAACTCTTTCTAATCACCTGCATGACTACAGTAACTTCTTAAGCAAAAAAAGATGAGTTACAATGTTATGCATTGTGCATCATTTTTATGAAAACTTTGAAAATGCCTTACAGATTGTATCATTATTTATTATAACTCATATGCCGGTACATAACTATGGACAAAGAGTTTATAAATATTTGAAAACGATGCCACAATATGACTATAAGTTATACAGAAAAGTTATGCCCCTTGAAATAACTTTTACAGAGTTAGGTCCCCTGAGATATATGAAATTATGATGAAAAATGAAAAATGAAATAATACTGAGTAAGCAGGCGATTTCACACTAACAAAATATCACAGTTGACAGCTCTGGAATGAAAGGAAGGCGTGTAGAAAATTTCATCTCAATCGGATGGGCCGTTCGCGAACAAATAAAGGACATACATACATACAGAGATACATAAATACGGACGCACATCCTAATTTATATATAAGATTGCACAATTTTCATGCATAAATTGTTTCGTTTGTTGTTTTCGTCGTTGTCTAAGATTAGCTTTATAAGTATGAATGAAATAATGTATAAGAGCAGAACGATTAGAAGAGAAAAATGTGCGAGGGAAAGATGCTCTAGTGGTATGTATGGGAGACGTTGAGATGATATTGATCAAGTCAAGTAGTCTACCTGCAGTCATCAGTTCTTAGACAATAGATGGCGGATCATTGTTGTCTGTGGAGTTAGTCAGTTGAGTAAGGTCTGATGTTCAGTTCTATGTATGTTATTGATTTCGTACGAATTGCCTTTCTTAATAAGAGCTCGAAGGTTTAATCCTTAGTGGAAAGTTATTACATTGTACTTCTAACAATGCGGACTCAATGAGCAAGCAGATATTTCTCTTTGAAAGAGGCAGTGGGTGAGATTAATACTGTTATATCACTACATGAGTACGGCTTCCATCGACGATGAACTGTATTTTTCGTGGCGGACTATTGTGGGGGAGACTTCGAGACGACCAGATTGTCTGTGGGGGAGACTTTGACATGACCAGATAGTATGTGGGGGAGATTTTGAGATGACCAGATAGTCTGTGGGGGAGACTTTGAGACGACCAAATAGTCTTTGGGGTAGACTTTGAGATGACCAAGTAGTCTGTGTGAAGAGACTTTGAGATGACCAAGTAGTCTGTGTGGCTTTACTTTGAGATGACCAAGTAGTCTGTGTGGCTTTACTTTGAGATGACCAAATAGTCTGCATGGAGAGACTTTGAGATGACCAAATAGTCTGCGTGGAGAGACTTTGAGATGACCAAATAGTCTGCGTGGAGAGACTTTGAGATGACCAAATAGTCTGCGTGGAGAGACTTTGAGATGACTAAGTAGTCTGTGTGGCTTTACTTTGAGATGACCAAATAGTCTGTGTGGCTTTACTTTGAGATGACCAAATAGTCTGTGTGGCTTTACTTTGAGATGACCAAATAGTCTGTGTGGCTTTACTTTGAGATGACCAAATAGTCTGTGTGGCTTTACTTTGAGATGACCAAATAGTCTGTGTGGCTTTACTTTGAGATGACCAAATAGTCTGTGTGGCTTTACTTTGAGATGACCAAATAGTCTGCGTGGAGAGACTTTGAGATGACCAAGTAGTCTGTGTGGCTTTACTTTGAGATGACCAAGTAGTCTGTGTGGCTTTACTTTCAGATGACCAAGTAGTCTGCGTGGAGAGACTTTGAGATGACCAAATAGTCTACGTGGAGAGACTTTGAGATGACAAAGTAGTCTGTGTGGCTTTACTTTGAGATGACCAAATAGTCTGTGTGGCTTTACTTTGAGATGACCAAGTAATCTGTGTGGATAGACTGTGAGGTGACCAAGTAGTCTTGTGTGGCTTTACTTTAAGATGACCAAGTAGTCTGTGTGGCTTTACTTTGAGATGACCAAATAGTCTGCGTTGAGAGACTTTGAGATGATCAAATAGTCTGCGTGGAGAGACTTTGAGATGACCAAATAGTCTGCGTGGAGAGATTTTGGATGACCAAGTAGTCTGTGTGGCTTTAATTTGAGATGACCAAATAGTCTGTGTGGCTTTACTTTGAGATGACCAAATAGTCTGTGTGGAGAGACTTTGAGATGACCAAGTAGTCTGTGTGGCTTTACTTTGAGATGACCAAGTAGTCTGTGTGGCTTTACTTTGAGATGACCAAGTAGTCTGCGTGGAGAGACTTTGAGATGACCAAATAGTCTACGTGGAGAGACTTTGAGATGACCAAGTAGTCTGTGTGGCTTTACTTTGAGATGACCAAATAGTCTGTGTGGCTTTACTTTGAGATGACCAAGTAGTCTGTGTGGATAGACTGTGAGGTGACCAAGTAGTCTTGTGTGGCTTTACTTTAAGATGACCAAGTAGTCTGTGTGGCTTTACTTTGAGATGACCAAATAGTCTGCGTTGAGAGACTTTGAGATGATCAAATAGTCTGCGTGGAGAGACTTTGAGATGACCAAATAGTCTGCGTGGAGAGATTTTGGATGACCAATTATTCTGTGTGGCTTTAATTTGAGATGACCAAATAGTCTGTGTGGCTTTACTTTGAGATGACCAAATAGTCTGCGTGGAGAGACTTTGAGATGACCAAGTAGTCTGTGTGGCTTTACTTTGAGATGACCAAGTAGTCTGTGTGGCTTTACTTTGAGATGACCAAGTAGTCTGCGTGGAGAGACTTTGAGATGACCAAATAGTATACGTGGAGAGACTTTGAGATGACCAAGTAGTCTGTGTGGCTTTACTTTGAGATGACCAAATAGTCTGTGTGGCTTTACTTTGAGATGACCAAGTAGTCTGTGTAGATAGACTGTGAGGTGACCAAATAGTCTTGTGTGGCTTTACTTTAAGATGACCAAGTAGTCTGTGTGGCTTTACTTTGAGATGACCAAATAGTCTGCGTTGAGAGACTTTGAGATGATCAAATAGTCTGCATGGAGGGACTTTGAGATGACCAAATAGTCTTCGTGGGTTTACTGTGAGATGACTAAATAGTCTGTAACCAAGTAATCTGTGTGGGAGACTTTGAGATGACCAAGTAGTCTGCGTGGAGAGACTTTGAGATGACCAAGTAGTCTGTGTGGCTTTCCTTTGAGATGACCAAGTAGTCTGTGTGGCTTTCCTTTGAGATGACCAAATAGTCTGCGTGGATTTACTTTGCGATGACCAAATAGTCTTCGTGGGATTACTGTGAGATGACCAAATAGTCTGCGTGGGTTTACTGTGACCAAGTAATCTGTGTGGGAGACTTTGAGATTGTATGGATAACCCAATAATCTGTGAAGGCAGTGTTGACCTAAAAGTCTTATTAATGGTCGGAAAATAAGAATCCTACTATTGTTTGTGATTTCTGTTTTACATTAGTCATGTAGTTTAGTTTTGGAGATAATTGCGCTGTGCCTGTTTCCAGCAGAGATTATTTGCGTCTTTCGTTCGACACATCCGATGTCTTCCGGGTATTGTCTGACCAGGTTAACCTTTCTAGTCGGAGATTGAATCCAGACCAAATCAAATCAAATCAACTTTATTAGGGTCACAAATTGGGCGCGCAGGCCCGTCTTACATTCGGCCCTTCCAATCACTCGTCTTTCGTTCATCAAGAGCATTATACATTTACATAGGAAGAAAAATAAACATTGTGAAATGAATGTTGTAAACATAAACAAGGCTAAACATGGAGAAAAATGTGTACATAAAAAGTATGTGACGTAAAAGTAGTGATGCCAGCGCGTCCCACACACACACACACACACACACACACACACACACACACACACACACCACACACACACTCTCTCTCTCTCATTCACTCTCACTCTCACTCATTCACTCACACACACACTCTCACTCATTCACTCTCCCGCTCACTCATTCACACTCCCGTTCACTCATTCACTCTCCCGCTCACTCATTCACTCTCCCGCTCACTCATTCACTCTCCCGCTCACTCATTCACTCTCACGCTCACTCATTCTGTCTCTCCCGCTCACTCATTCACTCTCCCGCTCACTCATTCACTCTCCCGTTCAATCATTCACTCTCCCGCTCACTCATTCACTCTCCCGCTCACTCATTCACTCTCACTCATTCACTCTCATGCTCACTCATTCACTCTCACGCTCACTCATTCACTGTCCCGCTCACTCATTCACTCTGCCGCTCACTCATTCACTCTCACGCTCACTCATTTACTCACACGCCCACTCATTCACTCTCACGCTCAATCATTCACTCTCCCGCTCACTGATTCACTCTCACGCTCACTCATTCACTCTCACGCTCACTCATTCCTTCTCACGCTCACTCATTCACTCTCACTCATTCACTCTCACGCTCACTCAATCACTCTCACGCTCACTCATTCACTCTCACACTCACTCATTCACTCTCACGCTCACTCATTCACTCTCCCGCTCACTCATTCACTCTCCCGCTCAATCATTCACTCTCCCGCTCACTAATTCACTCTCCGGCTCACTCATTCACTCTTCCGCTCACTCATTCACTCTCCCGCTCACTCATTCACTCTCCCGCTCACTCATTCCTTCTCACGCTCACTCATTCACTCTCACTCATTCACTCTCCCACTCACTCATTCACTCTTCCGCTCACTCATTCACTCTCCCGCTCACTCATTCACTCTCACGCTCACTCATTCACTCTCCCGCTCACTCATTCACTCTCCCGCTCACTCATTCACTCTCACGCTCACTCATTCACTCTCACTCATTCACTCTCACGCTCACTCATTCACTCGCCCGCTCACTCATTCACCCTCACTCATTCACTCTCCTGCTCACTCATTCACTCTCACGCTCAATCATTCACTCTCCCGCTCACTCATTCACTCTCACGCTCACTCATTCACTCTCACGCTCACTCATTCACTCTCACGCTCACTCATTCACTCCCACACACAGACACTCTCACTCATTCACTCTCACGCTCACTCATTCGCTTTCACGCTCACTCATTCACTCTCCCGCTCACTCATTCACCCTCACGCTCACTCATTCACTCTCACGCTCACTCATTCACTCTCCCGCTCACTCATTCACTCTCACTCATTCACTCTCCCGCTCACTCATTCACTCTCACGCTCAATCATTCACTCTCCCGCTCACTCATTCACTCTCACTCATTCACTATCACGCTCACTCATTCACTCTCACGCTCACTCATTCACTCTCATGCTCACTCATTCACTCTCACGCTCACTCATTCTGTCACTCATTAACACTAACTCACTCTCTCACTCAAACTATTGTAATGAACATAAGTTTAGATTATACATGATAAAATCAAATGGTATTTAACTTATAATATGACAGATGAGAATACACAAACATATGGATTCGCGTGTTACATAACATGCGTGTTACATGACATGCATCTGCTCAGCTCTCTCTCTCTCTCTCTCTCTCTCTCTCTCTCTCTCTTTCTCTCTCTCTCTCTGTATTCTTTCATATACACACACTCACACGCATGCGTACGCTCACACACACACACACACACACACACTCTCTTTCTCTCTCATTCACTCTCACTCTCACTAATTCACTATCCCGCTCACTCATTCACTCTCACGCTCACTCATTTACTCTCACGCTCACTCATTCACTCTCCCGCTCACTCATTCACTCTCACGCTCACTCATTCACTCTCACGCTCACTCATTCACTCTCCCGCTCACTCATTCACTCTCCCACTCAGTCATTCACTCTCACGCTCACTCATTCACTCTCACGCTCACTCATTCACTCTTCCGCTCACTCATTCATTCTCCCGCTCACTCATTTACTCTCCCGCTCACTCATTCACTCTCACGCTCACTCATTCTGTCTCTCCCGCTCACTCATTCACTCTCCCGCTCACTCATTCACTCTCCCGTTCAATCATTCACTCTCACTCATTCACTCTCACGCTCGCTCATTCACTCTCACGCTCACTCATTCACTGTCCCGCTCAATCATTCACTCTGCCGCTCACTCATTCACTCTCACACTCACTCATTTACTCTCACGCTCACTCATTCACTCTCACGCTCAATCATTCACTCTCCCGCTCACTGATTCACTCTCACGCTCACTCATTCACTCTCACGCTCACTCATTCCTTCTCACGCTCACTCATTCACTCTCACTCATTCACTCTCACGCTCACTCATTCACTCTCACGCTCACTCATTCACTCTCACTCATTCACTCTCACGCTCACTCATTCACTCTCACTCATTCACTCTCACGCTCACTCATTCACTCTCCCGCTCAATCATTTACTCTCCCGCTCACTCTCATGCTCACTCATTCACTCTCCCGCTCACTCATTCACTCTCCCGCTCACTCATTCACTCTCCCGCTCACTCATTCACTCTCCCGCTCACTCATTCACTCTCCCGCTCACTCATTCACTCTCACGCTCACTCATTCACTCTCACGCTCACTCATTCACTCTCACTCATTCACTCACACACACAGACACTCTCACTCATTCACTCTCCCGCTCACTCATTCGCTCTCACGCTCACTCATTCACTCTCCCGCTCACTCATTCACCCTCACGCTCACTCATTCACTCTCACTCATTCACTCTCCCGCTCACTCATTCACTCTCACTCATTCACTCTCCCGCTCACTCATTCACTCTCACGCTCAATCATTCACTCTCCCGCTCACTCATTCACTCTCACGCTCACTCATTCACTCTCACTCATTCACTCTCACTCATTCTGTCTCTCATTCACACTCACTCATTCACTCTCACTCATTCACTCTCCCGCTCACTCATTCACTCTCACTCATTCACTCTCCCGCTCACTCATTTACTCTCAGGCTCAATCATTCACTCTCCCGCTCACTCATTCACTCTCACGCTCACTCATTCACTCTCACTCATTCACTCTCACGCTCACTCATTCTGTCTCTCATTCACACTCACTCACTCAAACTACAGTAATGAACATAAGTTTAGATTATACATGATAAAATCAAATGGTATTTAACTGTATAATATGACAGATGAGAATACACAAACATATGGATTCGCGTGTTACATAACATGCGTGTTACATGACATGCATCTGCTCAGCTCTCTCTCTCTCTCTCTCTCTCTCTCTCTCTCTCTCTCTCTCTCTCTGTATTCTTTCATATACACACACTCACACGCATGCGCGCGCTCACACACACTAACACATCAACTCTCCCACTGTCTCACTCTCTAACACACAATCCTACACACACACACACTCACTCTCTCAATCACACTCTCTCACAAATACACGTACACATGAACGCATGCACGCACGCACACACTCCCTAACTCACTCTCACACATACACGTACGAATGCATGCACTGACACATTCCCCCACCATTTCTCGCTCAATCACTCTCTCCACACACACGCATGCACACACGCATTCACTCTCTCCCTCTCTCTGACACCCTCTCTCTCTCTCTCTCTCTCTCTCTCTCTCGCTCGCTCCCACACGCACACACATATATAGTGAACAATTATAATGAACAATTATACTGAACAATTATACCAGTAAATGAATTATGGTGGCATATAGTCGGTATGGATTAAGTATTGAAAGAGTTTTCGGTTAAATGTGTAGGGACTCATTGGAGTTTTCAGATCTGGAGGCAGATGATTCCATAAGTGAGCACCAGAATAGGCAAAACATGTTTTGTATAGGTCCAATCTAGGCTTTGAGACATGTAACAAATTTAGGCGCTTGCTGTTCATTGCATTAGATTGAATCAGCGGCAGAAGATACTCTGGGGTATTTTGAGATATAATTTTATTCACTAATTTGGCTTTGTTGAAAAGGAAGCGCTTTTGTAGTGGTAGAAGTCTTAGATGACTGTACAAATTATTACTTTCAACGTGCTTTATGCCAGAAACCAGACGAATAGCGCGGTTTTGTAGAGAACATAGTCGTTTTAAATTAGATTTAGGGCAACCATCCCAAACTGTGGAACAGTAATCGAGATGTGATTGGATATAGCATGTATAGAATATTTTTCGTGTGCTTTCGTCCAGGAAGTGCTGAATTTTAGCAAGTTGGTAAACTTTTTGTGCTATTTTCTTGGTAAGAGCGTGAACATGAGAGCTCCAGTTCAAATGACTGTCTATTAAAAGCCCTAGTGTTTTATGTTCAGTCACATTAACTATAGGTAACGTGCCCATGCGGAGTTCGAGCGGTGATCCAGTTATGGCTAGTGTCTGTAGTTTTTGTCTGGTCGTTATTAGCATGGATTTGGTTTTGCCGATGTTAATTTGCATGCGGTTTTCATTGCTCCATCTAGTAAGATTATCAAGTTCCTTTTGTAAAGAATTCTCTAATTCACTACGGTTTTCTTGACTAGTATATATAGTACAGTCGTCAGCAAATAGATCACAAGTTGTATTGATATATAAAGGAAGATCATTAATATAAACTGCAAAAAGCAGCGGACCTAGTATTGAGCCCCGAGGCACACCAATATTAAGCTGTGTGGGTCTTGATAGACAGTTGTTGAAGGACACGACTTGTTGCCTGTCGGATAGAAATGACGTAATTATGTTCACCATGTTGGTGCTTGTCTTCATTTGCTTTAGTTTTCTAATTAAAATATCGTGATCTACCATATCAAAAGCTTTTTTAAAGTCTACAAACACCGCTCCACAAATTCTACCGTTGTTGATGTTTAAGTGCCAGTTATCGGTCATTTTTGTTAGAGCACTATGGCAAGAATATTTAGGTCGAAACCCAGATTGACTGTTAATTATTAGATCGTTGTTAATTAAATGGTGTAACGTTATTTTATGAATGTGTTTTTCTAGTGGTTTTGATAGCGACGATAGTAAGGAAATAGGTCTATAATTACCCAAAACGCTATTATCGATTGAGCCATTTTTAATAAGCGGAAACACTTTAGCAATTTTAAATGCAGATGGAAAGTAGTTTTTGGCCAGGCACTGGTTATATATGAACGTTAAGGACTCGCTAATGACTGGTGCAGCACAACGAAGAATTCTATTACTGATACCATCTAGGCCGTGTGAGTTTGTTGATTTGAGGTTCAAGAGATATTTATAAACGTCTGCAACAGACATTAAAGGAATCTCAGCGGGAATATTTCTGGCGCACTTCTCCTCACAGAATGATGCCAGTGAACTTAAATTACACGATGAGTCTGGTATTGAAGACTTTAGATTCTCTATTTCTGATTGAAAGAACCAACTGAATTCATCGCATGTTATAGAATTTGGTATTGCTGATTCTGTAGGGCGTTTCTTATTGGTTAGCAAGTTAATAGCCTTCCATATATTTGTACTGTTTGAATTATCTACAATCAAATTTTTAAAATGATCTTTTTTTATCCTACGAATTTCATATTTAACTTTATTCCTTAGTCTGCGGTAATTGATGAAGTCTTTATTTTTGTGTGCTGTATCTCGCTCTCTCATGATTTCCAGCACTTCTCTAGTGACCCATGGGGATTTATGTTGATTTTTGACTCGAACTTCTTTGATTGGCACGTGTTTATCGAACACATTGTAGACTGTCTTCGTCCAGAAAGCTAATGCATCGTCCGGGTCAGGAAGTTGGTAAACGTGATCAAGGGCTGCTTTTCTTAAGTCTTGCAAAAATAAATCTTGGTTGAATGCTTTAAAATTCCTAAATTTGATACTTACATGTTTATGTTTAAGAGGTTTGAACCCAATTCTTGACCATGTACAACATACCGGGTAGTGGTCACTAACTGTACAAACAGGAACAGAACATTCAATAATATTATCTGGACAAGTAACATATATATGATCAATTATAGTTGAGGATGTGTCAGTAACCCTTGTGGGACGGTTTATTAGTTGTTTGAAATTGTAAGAAAGAATGATATCGTCCCATGTCTGGTTGGATTTAGGAATATCTATGTTAAAGTCACCTAATATCATGACTTCTCTACCTTCTGTAAACACTATATCCATCATTGTAGTGAAACAGTCATACCAATTGTACCCAGCACACGGATTCCTATATAGGTATCCAATGAGAAACGGCTGTTGGCTGGCTGGCTTCACCTCTAACCAAACACATTCTATCTCTACTGACTCGAGATCACTTCTACGGTAACAGTTGAGAGAATTGGAAATGTATACAGCAATACCTGTCTCTAATTTTTGATTTGCGTCTCTTCGAATTACTTTAAACCCCTTAAGAGTGATTTCAGAGTCGGATATTTTGTCGTTGAGACGACTTTCAGTGATTCCAAACACATGGAATTGTTTGCACAGTATTACCGAAAGCTCAGGTAATTTATTGAGCAAATGATAGATGTTGAGATGGCCTATACTTAGGCCATCTTTGTGAAGCCACTGATCGTGATTTGCGAACATTGCACGATGAAAGGATGATGTCGCTTGCGGTAGAAATTTTCAGAGTTTTTGAAACTTTATTTAGTAGTAGTTAAGACTATTAGATGGGGTAGGAAAATGTCTGTGCTGGAGTGACATCATGAAAGCTTGATGCAGGGCTGCAGGATTGTATTGCATTAGCTGTTGAAGTTGGCGGTTCCACTGATAGGAGTGTAGATTACCATCCAACGAGGGACCACTGCTGTGAGAGTTACTGGAAGTGCCTACATTAGAAGCATACATCGGGGGCACAGCAACATTGTTTAACGGTGTCCCCTTTGACACAATAGGGGGAGGATGCTTTATGGGCAAGGGAGGAAACAAACCATCATAGTTAGCAACATTGGGATTGGAGCATGGGTTGCTATCCACGGCATTGTATTCCTGGGGTATAGGCAATGGTGGTGCAGGAAGAGAAGGAGCATTTTCTGAACACTTAGATGTCGCTGTCGCCGGGGGTGAAGTTCGGGTTACTCCTGTAACTGGTGCTGGTTGTTGTGCACGTTCGGGATATTTTATGTTCTTCGCTAGTATACTACTTCCTAGCTTGGAACAATGTATTTGATCCCTGTATAGTTTTTTCTTAGGAGCCCCGGACGACGAAGTAAAGTACGGGGTGTTATTAATGAAACTAATGGCATTGTCTTTACAAAATTTAAACAAAGTTAGATTGGCAGCATCGGCAGTCCGACGCTGGAATCCATAACATGGTGGAATGATGGATGAAATGAACATAGATGAGTTAGGAAATTTATTTCGTAACAGTACCTCCAGCGTAGATAGTTGTGAGGTGCTTATGATGTTATTATCCATTATGTCATTGACACCAATATGGACTGTCGCTTTTTTAATTCTCTCATTCACTTGGAATTTTCGCAGTGTAGCGGTAAGCCTATCAATGTCAGCGCCTGGTAGAGGAAAGATTGAAGTTGACTCGCTGTCAGAAGATGACATGCGATCACTATAGATTCCCTTCAGCAGGGAATCTCCAATGATAACATGAGTTGCACTGTCATCAATTGTAAGGTCACGCTGCTGGCGTGTCCGCTTGGGCTGTTGTTGCCACTGACGACTGCGGTCTTTCTTGTGTTCTTGATTATTATAGCTTGCTTGCGTTGGTTGTTGATGCCCAGTAGTGGTAACAATTGAACTTTGTGATTCCTGGTCTGCTGCTGGAGAGTCAACACTTAAGGCCTGGAACCTGTTGCTGATATGCACATCAATGGGGTAGATGGATGGTGTGCGTTCTACAGGTTTAGAAGTAGTTTTGTTGATTGTAGAAACTGTCTGTATGTCATTATGCGACGAACATTCACTGGTAGCACACGCATCTAAAACACCAAGGGTAGTTTCTGTCTGTGCACTTTTATTAGATGACTGTGCACTTCTTAGTTCTAAAGCATGTATGGATGCTTTGAAAGTTTCCTTCTCTTGTCTAAGGAGGCGGATTTCTTCTCGAAGAAGAAGGTTTTCGTTTTTAAGCACAGCAATAATATTAGTGGTGTTGCTGGTAATAAAATCTGTTAACCTCATCTCCAAAGCCTGAATAAGTTCACGACAATCAATATCATTGTGGCTCTGTGGTTCGACCGAAGAAAGAGTGCTTGAATGTGATGTGCTGGTTTGATTAGATTGAGCTGGTGAATTCTGTTGTATGTCCAGCTGGAATTCAGTGTCTGATTGTTCACTAGACAACACGATTGAGGTTGGCGATGTAGATGATAGATTCATTCGCTGAGCTGGCGTGCTCGTCAAAATTTGTCCCGTCTTGTTCTTGTTTACATTGTGCCGCTTGGACACAGTTGATGATCGCAAGTTGGAGGACATTTTGGCAACATAGTCAGCTCGATAAGGCAAGGAATAAAATAATATTGCAGGCTTTTCTGTAGGTCGTGCGTGACGTTTACTTGCTAGCCATGCATGGTTAATTCTCACGTTGTCGTAGATCGATAATTGGTAAAATTGAAAAATGGGTGATCTTACCGTCACGATTCACAAAGAAATCCTCATTTAACTAAATACACATTCACATAAACTTGACATTTTGTGTTGTATGTAAATCCAGCTTTAAACGAACAAAATGATGGAGTAAATATACGCGCAGGCCTTTCTGTAGAAGGTGCGTGGTGTTTATCACTTGTTAGTCACGCATGGCAAATTCTCACGTTGTCGTGAATCGATAATTGGTAACATTCATAGATTGGTGCTCTTACGGCCACGTAGAATAAAGAAACTCTCATTTCATTAAATAAACAGTCACATAGACTTGAACTGTTGAGTAGTATGTAAATCCAGTTTAGAATGAACACAATGATATACACAGCATCGTGATTGAATTGAGTAAACTTATTAAAATAATCAAAAATCGGAAGAATATGTTAAAACACGTCCTCTCGAAGCCGGAAACCGGACACACACGGTATTATACTATGTCGGCTCTACAGCATTACAGAACGTATACAACTCAATTTCATTCCCTACATGTCAACATTATACATAATAACCTGCCATCTGATTTATACTACCCGCACGGAGATGTTCGACAACAATTACCACAGGCTATATTCGTAAATGTCTCCGTTTAAAATCTTTTACATTCCTTAAGACATATTGTCATAAGGTGCTAGACCCATATTTGTATGGTTCATTAGGCAGTCGAGGGATGGAATTTCCAATCGGATTACGATGGGTGATGTTTATATCACGCGGTCGTCTTTACTTTCCAAAACATTTCATGGTACCTATTTTCGACTGCGTTGAATCTAGGAGCCCGGAAAAATGTAAAAATCCTCCTTCGTGTAAATTCGAATTTAAACCATGATCATTGGCCAGGAGGTCAGGGTCTAGTCGCTACGCTTCCTCAGCTCATTTTATGATTATATCCCGGCAGTCCGGCTTCCTGGCCTAGAGGTTAGCAACTTTTCTCCGTAATCTCGTATACCCTCGTAACGACGGCGAGAATCAGCAGTGGTTCGAATCGCGTCGATAACTTAAGGGGTATGTGAGCCGGCCGCTTAGAAAGCGATGGCAAACTACTGAGCGTAATCTTGCCAAGAAATCAACAATCAACTGAAAGATGCTGATGTTGACAGCGATGTCCTGTAAAGGATATGCCCCCAAAAAAATGTCCTTTAAAAGTACCGGAGTTGAAGAAATGCTATCATGGTCTCATAACTTGTCATAACTGCATGTTTCGTAGAGGACTTTTGTTTTGGCATTCTGGCGACGGCGTTATGTAGAGTGAAAGTTTTTACATCTGACCGAGGTTGTTTTGTTGCGTGAACTGCCTTTCGGAGATAAAATGGCGCCGTTGGCTGGAAAAATTCTAGAAACAAAACACCAACATCTAGAAACATCGAGACTTTGTTGGTGAACATCTGGTTGGGAAAGTCACTGTCACTTCCATCAAGGATGAATGTTGCGTGGAGGACTTTTGTCGTGGCTTTCTGGTGACGGCATTATGCACAGTGTGCCTTAGCGGGCTGTTGTTTGTCGAGACTCCTGTCTTTTCCAGTTTTCACATGGGGCAGTGAGGAACATTTTATGTGATATTCGCTGGCACAGGAAGGGAGCATAATGGGGACGACACGTTGCTGTTATGTTGGAACCGCGATTGAACTGAACTGAACTGAACTTGTCGAAGAGAAAACTCCAGATGCTCTTCAAGGCGATGGAGGGTGGGAGAGACATCATTGCCTGACAAATGCAGCTCTGAGAACCAAGTATCCAAAGGGACAAATGGACAACTCTGGGGTGTTTTGTGCTGTTAGCTAGACTTCCACACAGCAGAGCATTCACTTACCCTGGCTACTTGAAAGATTGGTCGACGCCAAGCACATAGTGTGGACGTGAGAAACAAGGATAAGCTACCGCATTATATATAAAGGTTTATACAGCGACAGGATGGCCACATCAGACAAAGACATTGTTTCAATAATCCCACTGCCTGGGGCTGGTATAGACCGGCTAACAGACAAGATTAGCAGGTTGGCTGTAAATCATAGCGTCAGAAGGGCAAGCGTACATATTGGCATCACCGACACCATGAACAACCAACAAATCACAGGGTCTCAACTGCTGGCACTCTTGAACGGATTACGTCACACTTTTCCTAACTCATCCATTTTCTTCTCCTCCATCATATCACCGAGTTATGGACACCAGCGCCATCTAGCTGACATAAATAACAACATGTTGCAGAAGTTCTGTTCTCAAAACAAGATACAATTCATCAACAATACAGCATCATTCACTTCACAGGCTGGTGCACCAAAAAAGAGTCTTTACAAGGATCAAATACATTTATCTACATTGGGCACCAGTTTTCTCGCCAAGAATTTAAAATATCCAGAACGGACATACCATACATCCAATACGGGATCGCGCCGGATACTTTTAGCTACTCCTGAAACTCAAGCCAGACGACATACTCCCGTCACATCAAGTACCAATAGGACAGAAGTGTGCAGACCACTCATAACCACTGCACCTGAAATCCAAGCCAGACGGGACACTACCACAACACCAAGTCCGTTAAATACGTCGTCTTTCACACAGGAGGGTAATAATTACGAAGATATGATTCCTATTCTCCACAGAAAGGATCCGACTCTCAGCAACAACGACGTGCCAGCACAACCTCCTGTTAGCCACCAACCAGAGGCTCTAGTTGGTAGTCATTACATACCCATGAGACATCATCAGTACCCATTTAATTGTAATCCAGAATGGTTGCACCTCACACGGTATAGCCCAGCTACACTTCGTCAAGCACTTATAATGTCGCTATACCAACAACCAACACAACCTGGTATTTACTAGCAACTTAGGACAAAGCTACACCGGATCTCGGTACAAGAAAGAGCCTCTCCTTAAACATTTATCTGCATATTTGGTTATAACTTGATCTAGTAACGTATTAGGTTATAAGTTATTACAAACATTGACTGGTTTTGACTTTTTATTAATTGATAGTACTTAGCTGTATAGCTTTTATAATAATTCTAATTGTGTTTTCACGGTGAGTGAGGGGGTCTTCACTGCTCTTCCTTACGGATCTGTGTACGTATTTTTATATATTTACAGAGATATTACTGTTTCTCTGTACTTTAGAGTGTGTTTTTGTAATAAGGGACGTAAGTTGTATTCACTTTGTGTGTGTGTGTTTTGCTTTTAAACTTGTGATTACGCATTGTTGAAATGTCTAATAAGTACGAACACTGGCTCAGGAATAATGGGCTCAGAATCGGGCATGTAAACATATGCCATCTATTAGGGAAGCTGCCCGAACTATCACTTATACTTAATCAAAATTTTCACATGTTTGGCGTTAGCGAAAGTCGATTAAATGGCAACATCTCAGATGATGACATCGCTATCAGAGGTTTTAAAACCATTAGAAGAGATCCCTATCAGAAACAAGAGACGGGTATTGCAGTTTATATTTCCAACTCGCTTAACGCCCACCGCAGGCTAGACTTTGAAACCTGTGAGATTGAGTGTGTATGGATAGAGGTTAAACTTCAAAATTGCATACCGCTAGTTGTTGGCTATCTTTATCGAAACCCCAGTGCAGGAAATATCTGGTATGAAAAATTCACCACTATGATGGATGTAGTCTTTAGTAATGCTAGGGAAATAATATTGCTAGGTGACTTCAACATAGACGCTAACAAATCAAACAAAACATGGGAAAACATAATAGAGTCATATAATTTCCAACAGTTAGTCAAACAAGCCACTAGAATCACTAAATCATCTGCAACACTTATAGATCATATTTATACTACGTGTGCTGATAACATCATAGAATGTAGTGTACCTATCAATGCAATGAGCGATCACTATCCAGTATGTTGCACGTGGTCGAAAAGGGGCACCAAAACTCCCAAACACAAACATATAAGCATAAAATATAGAAATTACAAAAATTTCAATCGAGACGTCTTCTTACAAGATTTGGTCAACTCATCTCTAGATTATGTTTACCAGCTTCCTGACCCAGACGATGCTCTGGACCACTGGCTAAAGACCTTTCTAAGTATATTTGATAAACATGTTCCATTTAAGGAAGTTCGTGTTAAACATCACACAAAGCCCCCGTGGATCACACAGGAGGTAGTTGAACTTATGAGAGATCGCGACAGGGCTCACAAAAATAGAGATCTAACTATGTACCGTAGTCTGAGAAACAAAGTTCAATATGTTATTCGGAAGGAAAAGAAAAACTATTTTAAGAACATAGTAATAGATAAAACCAACACTAAAGATATATAGAAAGCAATTAATACCTTGACAAACAAACACAAATCATCACAATCATTACCATCAAATCAGGTTACATGTGATCAATTCAGTAGATACTTTCAGTCCGACATAAACCAACTGAAGGCCGCAATACCAGATGCGCCTCATGACATATCTTTATTATCATCATTCTGTGAGAACAAATGCTATGGACACATTTCCTCCAACATACCGCTAATGACGACAACTGAAGTATTTACTCATCTCCGTAATCTAAAAAACAATAACTCATCAGGACTAGATGGAATTAGTAGTCGGATCCTTCGCCATGCTGCACCGGCGATCTGCGAGTCACTAACTTTTATATATAATCAATGTCTAACCAGAGGTCACTTCCCATCAGCCTTTAAAATCGCTAAAGTGTATCCTCATTTAAAAGCTGGTCCTCTAGACGATCGTCTCATGAGTAATTATAGACCAATTTCCATATTATCCTCATTATCCAAACCGCTAGAAAAGCACATCCACAAAACAACACTAGATCACTTAGTTCGCCATAAACTGATAGTTGACAGTCAGTCAGGATTTCGGCCAAAATATTCTTGCCATACGGCACTAACAAACATGATAGAAAACTGGCATCAAAATATTAACAACAATACTCTATGTGGAGCGGTGTTTATAGACTTTAGGAAAGCATTCGATATGATAGATCATACTATTCTAATTAAAAAACTAGAAACAATGAAAGTAAGTTTTAATATAGTGACATTAATAAAATCATTCTTATTAGACAGAAAGCAAGTAGTATCACACAATAAGGTTTTATCTCAAGCCATTACCATTAATATTGGAGTACCTCAGGGGTCTATTCTTGGCCCTCTATTATTTGCCATTTATATAAATGATCTTCCATTAAATCTGTCGTCGTCCTGCGATCTATTTGCTGATGACTGCACAGTATATACAAACGCTGTTGATCGTAATGTGCTAGAATTATCCTTGCAACAGAAAATAAATAGTGTAGTTAACTGGAGTCATGCAAACCGCATGCAAATTAACATTACTAAAACAAAGTCTATGTTAATAGGAACCAGGCAAAGACTTCACACTCTAAACTCGCAGAGAACTCTTCAGCTGCACATTGGCAGCACGCCTGTAGAAAGTGTCACCGAGCACAAGACACTGGGTGTTATCATAGATCAAAATCTAACTTTTAACTCACATGTTCATGCTCTAGTTAAACAAATAGCCAAAAAAGTATACCAACTTGCCAAAATTAAAAATTTCCTTGACGAAAACACAAGAAAGATATTCTATACTTCTCATATACAAACACATATTGATTACTGCTCCACAGTCTGGGATGGATGCTCCAAATCAATAACAAAACGCCTATATTCACTCCAGAAAAGGGCAGTGCGTTTAATAAATGGTAAAAAGCTTACCGACAATTCTAACCTATATAAACGTCTCCGGTTACTGCCACTCCACGAGCGCCTGCTTTTTAATAAAACCAAACTAATTCACAAAATCCTATTTCAAAATGCTCCAAGCTACCTTTGGCCATTGTTTAAATATAACGCTAGACATAGCGAACGACTAAATATACTTCATGTCCCTAAACCTAGGATAGACTTATATAAAACAAGCTTAGCATACTCTGCCGCTCAGTTGTGGAACAATCTTCCACAAGAAATCAAAGACACCACCAATCATGATACATACATTCGCAACCTGTTTGAACACCACCTTAGTACAGACTACATGCCCCCATAACAAACAACACAAAAAAGACAATAATGGTAACTTATCTCAAACGACAACTAGCCAAAAAACATTCCCTTATGTATGGCACGTTACACCCTCCTTAGGTATTTATAATGCCCATGTTAAACACTGCTTCAGTGAGTCATTTGTTATTGATTATTTTTCATGCGTTTTAATGTTCTTTTGTTGTCAAAAGTTGCTTCATAAGTGATGTTGAATGAAAGAATGTATGAGAGGAAATAGAGAAGAAGGGCAGAATGTCAGACGGGCCTGCGTGCCCAATTCTTAACCCTTTGAAAATAAAGACTTATTATTATTATTATTATTATTATTATTATTATTATATTGGAAGAAACTTATGACAACCGACAAGGATTATTCACAAAGATCTAAGAGTTTCCCAGTCTAAGTGGATCATTTACGCAGAAGATGTAGGAGCAGTAGAGATGACGTCGGTAGTCCGACAGTACTATTTTGTAAAACTGTCATAGGATTAAAGAAGAAATTAAGGATGGGAAAATGGAATGTCGAAAGCCAATATAAATAACAACTCATTATACCCATATACCAATTAGTTATACAAATGTGAGCGTCGATCAGAAAGGAATACACCAAATGTCTCTTCTTAGCGAATAATAAAGACAGAAACATAACATTTTGCACACTTCAAATCTGGAATATCTCCATTGTTTCTATGTAATTGCAATTGGACAATAGAATTGAGTTGAGCTGAGTAGAGTTGAGCTAAGAACCGACATCACTGCACTCAGGACATTTCCATACGCGCTCCTTGTCCCCGTTCAACATCGAACGAAGAGTCACACTACTAATCGTTCCCACCGCTATGTGACTGAAAGCTCTCATTGTGTGGGCGATAGAAACAATGTGTAAATCCTCATAAATAAACACACATGGATTAT
Organism: Cepaea hortensis; assembly: GCA_963921405.1. Lineage (NCBI taxonomy): Eukaryota > Metazoa > Mollusca > Gastropoda > Stylommatophora > Helicidae > Cepaea > Cepaea hortensis. The sequence continues at coordinate 131,279,782 of OY992880.1, read as the reverse complement.
TTGACGCTCGTAGAAATAGAAGAAAGAAATAGAGATTATAAAGGTCTAATTTGTCAGACGTCGAAGTACACTTCTTCCTTCAGCGAGACGCTGTCGTCATTTGGAGGGGACAGGTTCGAATCCCGGTCAGTAACTATACTATAGCTTTCAATGTGCATGTTGTATAGTGTGTCCTCTAATCCCTAATGTTTTACTCTAGTTCTGTGAGCGCCCAACAATATATGTCTGTTTATTTATGAACTGTCCTCGTGGCCTCGAAGGGTTCCCTTATTGATATTTCTGTGTTATGCGTAAATTTACCGCGGGCGTTCAATGGCAGTGTGACCGTGTAGGGAAGCAATGAGGACATGTGCAATCTGGTGCAGTCCATGAATCTGCACGATGAGTGCAGTGATCAAGGCATTCAGGTTAATTTAACAAGCTGACGGCGGGATATTATGAAGGTTGGCCCTTTGTGACTAGCAAAGTACGATATTTATGCCCTATAAAATTACCATATTTATGGCCTATCAAACTACCATATTTATGGTCATGCTCTTTATGGTCTCAGCTTAATGTATTATCGTCACGCATGGAGTATTACAACATTCGGATCAAGTGTGAACTGTAAAGTAGGCTGACAATAGTCACTGAACACACAGCAAACGCAGATCTCATAATTAACGTTTATACTCTTTAATTAACTGATTTCAGCGCAAGACAAAAAGTAGGGTTGGACCAAACGTTATGAACAATCAAACGAACACGTATTGTAATGTAAATTTCCGTTCACTGAGCTTTGGAATAGGGGAACACACGCACACGCATGCGCAAGAGCACGCATACGCATGCGCAAGAGCGCACGCACACACGAACACACACAGAGAGAGAGAGAGAGAGAGAGAGAGAGAGAGAGAGAGAGAGAGAGAGAGAGACGATTACCCTATTATGGCGTCATGTCGTCCTGTCCAAATAGAGGGTAACAGTTGGCGATATATTATTCTTTGGCACTAAATCATCAAATGAGTTTTGAGGTCGTTACTGGCTAGTTACATTGGGCAGTTATAGGTATCAGGGCTCCAATATCGTATCCAAGAAGACCACGCATTTTCGTGTTTCATGCTTGACTGACTTTATCCTGGGTTTCGTGTCATTACCATCACGTGCCATGTCATGGGTGGTCATGGGTCGCAATCTCAATTGACCGTCCGGATCTCGGATCTTGTCTGTGTTATTTTTCCGAATATCCCATGTGACCGTCATTCAGATAATCTCCTTGCCACCCATTGATGTTTTCCCCTCAATTTTGCCAGCTGTCGTTAAGTTTTCAATGTTATTTCTCTCCATAACGTGCTTATCAAATCTTGGCGACGTCTTATTTATTAATTTAATTGTCAATTTTTAATCTTTTATCTTGAAGAACGGTCTCATTCGTCATTCTGTCCATCCATACTATCTATTGCACTTTCCCCAGACACTGCGAGTACGTAAAAAGTAGTGGATGTTTTATATAAACTAAAGATGAAACAGGTTTAATTGCAGTCTGGCTGGAGCAATACAATGAAATCATCAAGAAACACGGATTGTGGACAAGATCAGATTCACAAGAACATAATTCCAAGTGACAAGATGAACCTGGAGTTGCATATTGTTCCTTAAGCTGCAAATCCTGCTTCAATTTGAAAATTGGTGTCATAAGTTAAATATTGTGTATTATGATAAATATGGTGCCTAAGAGGAGGAGAAGATAGAGGAAGAAAAATGAGTGGGAATTGAATGAGAAAGAAAAGAATAATTTGATTGACATCAAAACGAAGGCATATATAAGGACATAAATACGACGTTTGCATAAAGCAATAGTCTATCTATCCTCTTCGCATACAGTCCCCTCCCTTTGTCTGTCTGTCTCTGTTTCTCTCTGTCTCTCTCCCTGTCTCTTTCTTTTTTCCTCCTCTTTATCTCTCTCTCTCTCTCTACCGACGTCAGAAGATGAGATACACCACTGAACAAAAACTATTCTAAGGGATCAGTTTTGCTGGTACTATTCATGCAAATGAGGCCCCGGCTAACAATGCGGACAGAATGAAAGTCCCGATATCTGACTAGTTTCTCGCTGTTTTATTGCACATGGAAAGTCCGCTTCCGACAGATGACTACGCCATTTCCTGACAGAATACTTTGCATTTTGTCTATTTAATGTTTAACTTGATTAAAAAAACTGCATCGATATCACAGTCCATCATCATCATCATCATCATCATCATCATCATCATCATCATCATCATCATCATCATCATCATCATCATCATCATCATCTGCATTTATCACAAGACAAGTTCATCATTATTATGTAAGGAGGTATTTCGCAGAACCTCGCTCTCATCAAGGCCAACTGAAAAGATTCATGGCTTTTCGCCAGTCCCGCTGCCTAAGGCTCTAAGGCATCTTTATGCCCAATGTATCTTTAATATCCTGTGCCCACCTTCGTGTTGAAAAACCCCAGCCTCTTCTTCCAGGAATTCTGCTATCCATTACAATTCTTTATAAATTACCGTGACGTTTAATCATCATCACTATGTCCCATGCCGATAAACGTGGGCTGTCATGTTTCGCCTTCTCGCACGACCACCAGAGTCGTGGATCAGCTCCGTGTCCTTGTCTCGATTATGTCATGTGGCCAAGCTATCCAGGTATTTATTTCCATGCCTTCCCCTTGTTCTTTTCTCCTACATCTTGCCAGTTGTCATAAAGTTCTTTAGTTTATTTCTTCTCATAACGTGTCCAAAAAAAATTGTAATTGTCTATGTGTTACATTAATATAGTTTTGCAGAAAAAATCAAACAACTTAGAAATAAAGAACTAGAAAATGCAACTACGAATATATGAGAAAATTGCAAAGAGTGAGAAACATTTAAACAGCAATCATGGGGAATATCCACGTTCAACGTGAGTTAAACTGGACGTGTGGAGTTTCATGTTAAGTGTGATAAATTGTGGCAATTTGTTAGCCACTTCAAGGTACGCACGATATAAAAGAAGGAGTCTTTCAGGCGCTATGAGGAGTGCTGGCAATATTGAGCTAATCCGATATTTTCGTAAAGAAATCGGCACTGACTGACATGTGGACAATGTCGCACCGGGTGCCTTTACTTACAAGTACATTTCATGGTACACATTTTAGACAGAGTTGCCCTGGTAAATTATGTCATGTTTTGAAAGATTCCTTGTCCCAATGTGGATTAGAAACCATGGGCTTCTGGGTGGCAGGCAAGCCTGCAGGCCACTGAGCCACCGAGGCTCTCGATCTTCTTTAGCTAGCACCTTGCCGTCTTGACAGCCGGTAGCTTGTTGCATTGTGTAAAAAAAAAAGCCATAATAACAACAACCCATGTCGACTGATCAGACCAGTTCATGCGGTCAATGTTCGTCAGCAATGGATGTGTATGAACACATGGTTATTTCCACCATCATGAACCATCTGACGTCTCACATCCTCGATGTGTGACCTATCTGCAATCATGTTCTCCTATGTCTTTATTCCATTTCTGATGTTTGACTTCCATGCAACACCATGAGCGGCGACTTGCTCTCAAGGTGCAAGATCAATGCATGTATCAACCATAAGTAAAGGATCTCATGTGAACGTTTCAGCCTGTATCAATCACCATAAGTAAAGGACTCCATTTGCAC